>CAUYRH010087322.1:0-57338 GCA_963574655.1 Perodicticus potto
GTGTCCATTCATTGATACACTCATTCGCCTTGCCCCTGGTGGAAGGGACTGTATTCATTTGTTTCCTGGCCAAGGAACCCATACACCTATATATACCCTGAGGCTAGAGGCCTAGAGGAGGAGACGGGGAAAGACCGGGAGAAGAACGGAGAGAGCATCCCTCTCCCCACTTGAAATCTCTCCCTCTACCAGGAGCTTTGGTGTTTTCTGTATTCTTTTCTGTAAATCAATTCTGTCTTACCACGGTGGTGGTGGGGGGGGGAGTAATGTAATGAAGAATAATAAAATACATATATTTAAAAAAAAATAAGAAAAACTTAAATATGGTCCAAGAGTCAGCATCTCCTACATGGTCCCCAGACCTAAAACATGGAAAAATACAATTCTACTAGCTAAGACAGTTATTGCTGCTACTTTTTAGTTTTTATTGTCCTTTTCTCTCTTTTTCTTTTACTATCCCCTTTCTTCAAGCAAGACTTCTGTATAACTCAAGATAATTATAGAGAAACTTGATAGTAATATCTGTTACAAAAGGTGAGATTATTTCCACTTTAAAGTATTTCTACTTTAAAGCAAGTCAAACAAAATAGATAATATTAATCTCACTTAAGTTAGTTATTTTAATGCAGAGAGATGAAAAAAGGACTCATCATTTGACTAAGTTTCACACACCACCTGTTCTAACTAGAAAAGAGTAGGCTCTCAAGTGAAACATTTTCTCCTTCTTTTAAAAATTTAAAGTTCTCATCTATAATACTTTCCTATCCTCATTTTCCTCGATCTGGATTACACAGCCCATTGACATTCAAGCATAATAAAAGAAAATGCTAAAATTTGATCCTGAATATTAAAACGCAAAGACTTTTGTGAATGGGGAAAGATTTCCGGTATCGCTTTTCAACACTAATCCCAACATGCTGATGGGAGGAAAAGAAGGTTGCTTCACTTCTGACTACATTTTATGTAGGTAGTATTTAAACACTTCATCTTGACAAATTTGATAATAAAGTTTGTTTTCAGGCTCCTTGAAACTCTTGTTTTATGGTTCCTTTGCATTCTAGATTAGACCTGTGCAAATACTCTTAGAATTTTTAGGTCTCCTCTAATCACATTCTACTCTCTGGAAATGACTGTAGCAGTCTTTCACACCTCTTTAAGTGAGTATCCTAGAAATACTGATATTTGAGGTCTTATTTCTAACTAGGGAATTGTGAGTTAGAGATACCATAAGGGATAGGATAATGATATTGCAATAGGTCTATTATAAAGGATCACATTAATTAGAAGGAAAAAATCATGCTTGCATGTGCAGGGCGTGTGTGTGTATATGACAGAGAGAGAGCTTTATCCAGCTTGTGGCCCTATTGGCCTCATATAGAATGTGGCAGAATACTAAGCAGGTTGAGCATTTGGCCACAAAGAAATGCCTACTTGTTTTCAGAAAGCCACACAAATCAAAATCAAATATAAAGAGAGTTCACCTGAAAAAAAAAAAAAACCTTCACTTTTCCAGTTGTTTATTTTATAAATTGACAATAATTTGTGAATGTTTAGGAAGAGTTTAAAATATGTTATTTATTCTAAAGAAACTTATAAAACATCAAGAAAAGGAAAAACGAACCTGGTTAAAACATCTTCATAAAAACAAATAGCAAATATTGACTAAACAATTCCATTTCATCAGCTTGCAAGACCTGATGCTTGGGTGGTTGTTTGTGATGATGCTGGTGATGATGAGGCATGTGGTCATGTGTATGTACCTTAAATTATATAGGACTTTGAAATCTTTATGCCTTAATTACAGAAACTGCAGTCTTTTCATGTGGAGTTTCACCAGTCTATATATAAAAGACTAATCAGAGGGTAAAAAGATTTCCCAGGTTCCCAACAAAAAGAAATGATGAACTAAAACTACTATTAGATTCTAAAGAGTACTGCAACCTTATCACCTCATTGATATAACAAAGAAATTATAATTTTTCTAAAGAATAAAAAGTTTAAGGCAGCTTAAAAATAGCTTTGAGTGAGCACATGACGATGGAAAAAAAAGAGAGAGAGAGAAGAAATGGAAGCTCAGTTCTTACATTACCAAATCATCACCCCTTTATAAATTTCTCCACTAGTTTCATGGAATCTAAAAATACCCTACAAAATACCTTCAATTTTCACATACCATCTTAAAAAAGCAAATAATTTTCCTTTCTTAGCAAACATGTTAAAGGCCCCAAAGCAATGTAAGAAATCATTTGATGGGGAGAAGAATGGCTTTCAACTTGCCACAGACAGCAATTTGAGCCAGAAATTGCTGGACCCCCAAGTGTACTAAGCTGACATCCATAAACTAAGTATCAGATCAAAAATAAAAACAAAAGAAGAAATAAATCTCCATCCAAAAATAAATATATTTTAAAAAATTACATTAAATTGTATAGTTCCAATTGAGAGAAATTTCCAAAGAAATTAATATCTTCTTCATGGTCCTTTATTTGAAAAGAAAACATTGGGAGTTCACCCCACTGAAGGCTGCCATCCCATCATTGGTCACCATCCCACATAAGGCTGCCACCCACCAGTGGCTGCCATTCCCCCAGAGACACACACCCCACCAGAGGCCACCACCACACCAGTGGCCACCAGCCCACTGAAGCCTGTCACCCCATCCACGGCCGCTACCCCATTGGAGGCCACCAGCCCACCAATTCCCAGTCTCATTTGTGCCCCCCAGCCTGGCCCCTTGTCCTCTCCCTCCAGCACCAGCTGCCTTAGGGGAGGCCCTGCAGGAGACTCGGGAGCTGAGGGAAATCCCAGACATGACCACTCCCTCCCAGCTGGGTAGGTAGTAGGTAGTGGAGGATGAACCCACTGAAGCAGGCCAGGGCCGGCGCGGGTGTGCTAGGAGGATTGCGAATTTCTTCCACAAAATGTTTTGCCTCCCACCTGCCCAAAAGAACCATCGCCAGAACAAGGTGGTTCCTGTGACCAGCCAGGAGGCTTGAGGCTGAGATCAGGAGGCGAGTGTGGGGCGGCCAAGTCATGCTTCCTTTTTTTATTTCTTACTATATTTTCAATAAAAAAAATTGAAATTGAAAAAAAAAAGAAAAAGAAAAAATTGGGAGATTTTCCAGATTTCTTTCTGTTTTTTATCTATAGTTGAATCTCATTATATTCATAGAATATACTTTGTATGATTTCAATTTTTAACATTTTTGAAGGCTTGTTTTATAGATCGGAATATGGCCTATTTTTTTGAAGGCTTTATGGGTACATGGAAAGAATGTGTATTCTGCCGTTTTGGATAGAGTTTTTATAAATGTCAGTTTGAATGATTTGGTTGATACTGCAGTTCAAGACACATATAACCTTAGAGATGTTCTGTTTATTTTTTTATTCTATCAATTACTGCAAAGAAACACAATATAAATCTGTAGACTTGTCCATTTCTCATTTTAGTTTTATCAGTATGCTACGTACTTTAAAGCTCTGGTATTAGTTTCATACATATTTGACATTTCGATGTCTTCTTCAAATAGACCCTTTATCACTATGAAATTCTTCATTCCTTCCAATAACCTATTTGGAAGTAGCTCTGTTATTAATACAATCCTCTAGCTCTCTTTTAATTAGTTTTGCATGATATATCATTTTTTATTCTTTTACTTTTAAGTTGTCTATATTTTTATATTCAAAGGTTATTTTCTATACATAGTATCTTTTGGCCTTGCTTTTTAAATCCAATATGATAATCTCTGCCATTTAATTGGAATATTTAGACCATATAAATTTAAGATAAAGAGATAATATATATGAGAAGCAGAAAAATAGCCCCCTAGAAAAATTATGGCCTAATGCGCATTCCCTGTAAATATGTTAGGTTATATGAAAGACGGAATTGCAGTTACTAATAAACTCATCTGAAAATAGGGAGATTAACCTAAATTGTCTGATTAACGACAAGACCTTTAAAACTGGAAGTGGGGATGCAATTGAGACAATGGTAGTGTCAAAGGGACTTTACCCAATTTTGATTGAAAAGCCTGGGAATGTCGGCAGCCTCTATAAGCTGAAAAAGGAAAGGGTGTGGATTCTCTCACAGAGTATCTGAAAGAAATGCATCTCCACTTGCAGCTTCATTTTATTCTATTGAGATCCATGTCAGAGTTTTAAGCATGGGAATTATAAATTTGTATTGTTTAAGCCCTTAATTATAAGCCCCCTACTATAGAAGCAATAAAAAAAAACGTGTCATAGTGCTCACCAAATAGAACTCGTTGGGAGTCACATCACTTTGTCACTAACAAAGGTATGCAAAAGGAAATGTAAGCCACTTTCAAGTCCAGCCATCCAAAAGATCCCATGACGTCTTTCAACTCTCTCTTTCCCAGTTGCAATGACTTTTGTAGCCCTTCATTCTTAGTAAAAAAAGCTACAGAGGAGAGAAACTTGAAGGAGAAACATTCCGGAGAGATGTTCATTAAATGAGTGTTCTTACATGAGTAAGAAATACATGTGTATTTTTTTTTTTTTTTGAGACAGAGTCTCACTTTGTCACCCTCAATAAAGAGCTATGGTGTCATAGCTCACAGCAACATTAAACTCTTGGGCTCAAGTGATTCTCTTGCCTCCCCTCCTTAGAAGCTGGGACTACAGGCGCCTGCCACAATGCCCCCAGCTATTTTGGTTTTGTTTTGTTTTGTTTAGCAGGCCCCGCTGGGATCAATCCCACCAGCCCTAGGGCATGTGGCTGGCCCCCTAACCACAGAGCTACGGGGCACCCCATATGTATTTGTTAAGCCACTGACATTTTAGGGTATAATTGTTGCTGTTATCATAGCCTCCCCTATTTATAGAGATTGAAGTAGGTTTTTCATAGCACCCTAATTAGAGTATAGAAATGCTAAAAATGTATGTACTAATAAATCACCCTGAGACTGGGAACCAGGGAAACTGCATTGTTCACTGCTGACACATTTCTACTTCTTCTATTGAAGAACTAACTGAACAAATATAGAAACAACATCACCTCTGGTGAGAGTGACCCTAATGAGCAGATGGAAAAACCAGTTATGGTCTTCAAGGTAAAAATCTCTCTCAAGGTGTTAGGGATTTCATTGCCTTAATCTTTTGTCAAAAAATTAATTAACCAGACATAGAGTCATTAGGCATCAATGTTCTTAAGTTCTAGAAGTACATATTCTTATTTTAAAAAATCTAACTTATCAACTACAACTTTCAATTATTTGCATTTGAGTAACACTGTGTAATGTAAAGTAGAAATTTTTAACTAATATTTTTGAAAAATAATCACTATCTACTTTCTTATTGCCTGGGGAAGCTGAACTTCAAAAGAATTTTTGTAATTCACTGTGTACAACCAAGCTAAAATTACACAAAACAATGAGATAACAATGAGTGTTTAAAGGAGAGATTTAAAAATAGATAGTAATAAGTACATAGGTTTTGTAGTCAGACAAGAAATAGAGTCTGTTGGTTTCCTTGAGTACCTATCAAGTTTTTCTGAGCCTCAGTATTCTTATCTATAAACAGATATATTTGTAAATCCACAAAGCACTAAGAAAGAATTGATATAATGGATCTAAATTACTTTGTACTCAACAAATAGTGGGTAGTGGTGGTAGCCATCATTTTCATCATTGTATAAGCTAGGAGAATCAGAAAATATTCCTATAGAAGATGGGTCTTAATCAAGGTGTTTGGCAGTAGAAGCGCAGTTTCCAAGTAGTGACACTAGACTGTGAAAGGTAGAGAACTAAACATGAGCAGGATGTATGTGCATGTGTCCAAGGAATGAGGAGAGCAGAAGGAGCAGAAAATAATCAAACAAAAGTGTGTGCATAATGCAGAAGGCACGGATCTGGAGCCAGTACAATGGAAGTTAACTTCTACCTTTGTAATCTTGGCACAGTCAAGTATCCTCTCTTCAGTTTCATTTTCAATGTCATGGGGAAAATATGTTACGGGTTTGCTGGGGTGATTAAAACCTATTATATATTTATATGTAGTAAGTTATATATTATAAATTACATATTATAATGTATGTATGTAGTACATATAAAGAATACTATGTTGTTTGATATTATATTATTACCATTATGGACATTATTCTGCTTTACATATATAAACTAATACAATGTCTGGTACATGTTGGATGCTCAATGCTTGAAATGGATTATTAGATATTAAAAAATGGTATGCAGGATCTTAAAATGCTGTAATATGAGTAGATAATTTCTATTCATATAATCCATTACACATCAACTTGGGAATCACCTCACCATGGTTGACACAAAGAAGAGACGTTTAGGTAATTACGTAAAGCTTTATTTTTAGATAATTATATAAACCTTTATGCTTTATATAAGTTGTGATTGCTAAAGAAATCTAATTTTGAGAAATAATGTATAATATATATTTTATTTTCTATATATACAAACACATACATTAACTTATTTAAATTAATTATAATTAAATCAAATTTTCAGTATCAAACATTTATTTGGCAGTTACAAAGTAACTGTAGGATTTGTAATAACTGAAGTGGCTATAATACAAAGAGTCTTAGGATATTTGACAAAAGTAAACTCTAAACCGAATCAAAATGCTAAATAGAGAATGAACTTTGAAATTGGTTGCCACAAGTGAGGACTGCAGAAATCTTTATGGAAACCTGGGCATCTGAAGTGGATAGCGCAAAAAGTTCTTAAATATCTTTACTGAGAATCTTAGAAGTTAGTCAAAAATTAATGACAAAGATGAAATATTTTTCTTGCCATTTCTTTTATTTTTCTTTGCTTTGCTTTCTTTCTTTTTTTTCCTTTTTGCAGTTCTTGGAACCCGCCACCTCCGGCATATGGGGCTGGTGCCCCACTCCTTTGAGCCACAGGCGAAGAAAGCCCTTTGCTTTCTTTTTGTAACAGGAAAATGACTAGACTAAGAATCTTGTTTAGGAAGGTTATGTTGATGGTGGTAAAAAGAAGAAATGAAAATGGAAAGGCCATATAAAGTAAAGGTGGTCTAGAAGGGCAAAAAGTAAACTCTATAGTGGTAGAATTTTAAAGGGGCAACATAAACACTATAGAGACAAAATGAATAGAATTTGAAGACAGAAAACACATTGATCTTCCACATTGTTTTGCTGTGGCAAAATATCTAGAACTTTTTACTTCTTTCCCCATCCCATCCCTACAATTTATTTTTTTTTAATTTCAGGATATTAGGGCATACACATGTTTTGTTTACATGTTTTGTATTTTGACAGATTGAGTCAAAGTTATAAGTATACCCTTCACCCAGATAGGGTGCACGATACCCAATAGCTGTGAATTTACCCCATCCCCCTTGGCTTGATTTTCAATTAGAGTTACTTTCCTATGTACACTTAAGTTTTGATCAATTCGTTCCTATTTGGTACTGAGTACCTGTGGTCGTTTCTCCATTCTAGTGATGTTTCACTTAGAAGAATGATTTCCAGTTCTATCCAAGTTGTCACAAAACATACTAGTCACCTTTTTTTTTTTTTTTAATGGCTGAGTGTCTCCATGGTAGGCATACACCACATTTTATGTGTGTGTTGGTGGGCACTTGGGTTATTTCCACATCTTTGTGATTGTGAATTGTGCTGCTGTAAACATTCAAGGGCGGGTGTCTTCTTTGTAAAATAACCTTTTTTCCTTTGGTTATACATCCAGCAATGGGATTACTGGATCAAATAGTTCTACTTTAAATTCTTTGAGGTATCCATATAGAGGTTGCAGTAGTTTGCAGTCCCACAAAGAGTCATTTTGATCTTTTTGTTTAGTTTGGTTTCCATGGTAAGGAGTTATTGTTTTCTTTAGGAGGTGACCTTTCGCTTTGATTTTTCATATTTCTGAAGGTTTTTTTTTTTTTTCCTTTTTTTACGGGTTCCTTCTCATCTGCTCTCTCTCTCAAGAGCTGAGTGTGACAGAGCTGGCTTACAGACTTGTATGTGAGACTGCAAAGATTGATCTCAGCTCTCAGGAATGGTTGGTGGTACCTGCACAGGTGGATCAGCCACACTTGGTTTGTTTGAGTTGGAAGACACTTGGTGAGCTACATTGTTTGTCTCCCTGCTTTGGTTGGTATTTGTGTGAGTCAGCCTGTTGTTCAGATGTTGTTTTGAGTCCGTGGTGGGCTCTGGTTCTCTAGGTGGAATATTTGAGTTCTCCAAGTTTGAGGAGGGACCCGGCAGTTCCTAGGGGATTTCTTGATCTCCAGCACCACTGAGATGAAGGCAGGAGCAAGGCTGTTTGTGGTAAGGATGCACGGACATCAGGTGGCACCTGTGGCTCGAAGGAGTAGGGTGCTAGCCCCATATGCTGGAGGTGGCAGGTTCAAACTCAGCCCTGGTCAAAAACTGCAAAAAAAAAAAAAAAAAAAAAAAAAACGATGCGCAGACATGAAAGGTTTTACAAAGCTTCAGGGGAGTGCTGATGTTACTTTTCCAGCCACTGGGGGGAACTACTAGTGGGAGGAGGTCCAGGCAAGCTCTCCCCACTGGCAGAGCCGTTCACACAGGTGAGGGCTGAAAGCCTCTTTTTTAAAAATTATTATTATTTTTTATTAAGTCATATACACATAGATCATGAATACGTTTATGCATATGTGGGGTATAATGTGTTGATTTTTTTATGCAATTTGACACGCTTACATTAAAGTAATTAATACAGCTTTCACCTCATTTACCTGATTATTGTGTTGAGACATGTATGTTCTACACTTGATAGATTGGACTTGTACCCTTGCAATATGCTCCATGGATGTGGCCCCCCCATTTGCCCTCCCTCTACCCAACCTCCCCGTTCCCTTCTCTTCCCACTCCATTTCTCTCCTTCATCCTCAGCTATAGTTGTGCTCTATCTTTCATAAGAAAGTGTAAGTAGATATAAATTGGTTACATAGAAGTACTGAGTACATTGAATACTTTTTCCTCCATTCTTGAGGTGCTTTACTCAGGAGAATATGTTCCAGGTCCCTCCATGCAAACTATGCTACTGGGTGGAACTGGGTTCTTTCCACCCTTATCCAGTAGTGCAGTTTTTCTAGGTGGAAGTATAGAAGCTTCTGTGAGCACTGCCTGTACCACCACACTCCCAGAGCCAGCCAGGCAGGAAGCAACTGAAGTTGCGAGCACCTGTCCCGCAAATAATGGTTCCCATGGGCCCCTGCTTTCTTGTGGCAGTGAGAGCACAGCCTGCTGAAGCCGGCCTTCAGGGCTTCACAGGGCAGGTTTACTGGATCCTGGCCAGATTTTCTCTAAAGTGAAACTTGGGTGGGGCTGGGGGCCAGGCCTCTAGGCGGGGCCCCTAAGTCCCAGGCAGTGTTCAGATGGCAGCTGAACTGACCAAGGGGAGCAAGGTCAGAGGCCAGCCAGGCAGGAGGCGTACTAAATTTAAGATTTCAAGACTATCAAGCATGTGAACTTAGACAATGAGCAGATGCTCACTCCAAGAGATTGTAAATATTGAATTCCTATATATGTAAAAATGTGAACTTATTCATTCTAATATTGGAGGAAATTATTCTTTATAAACTATCCCTTTGTGGATATGACTCACCTGGAAATTATGCCCCAAATGCAGAAGAATAAATATTCACAGGCATTATATCAATATATCTTTACATGTTATTCTAGATATATTTTATATTATTATAATATAATTTTATTTTACAAGTCAATAAAGCATTGCCTAGTTAATATATGCTACATAAAGGACCTATAATTTTTATTTTTCTTAATGGATTATATGCAATCAAAATAATGTAATTTTGTTTCAAAACTCCTGTTATTTGTAAGTGTAATATGTAGACTGAATTAGTTGGAAGTTAAGCAATTATTTGCTACCAAATGTTTTAGAGATCACCCTACCTAACTTAAAAAATTCTCGGCCTTTTGGGGTACATAGCACAGAGACCTTTATGAAGCATGATTCCATTAGCTTTCTAGGTTACTACAGTGTAAATAAGGCAAAGTATAATGCTGAGTTCAAAAGCTGTTCCTTCTTGGATTTTAATCATCACCTCACAAACCACTACCCATTGCATTAAAGGTCTTTTTTCACTTCAAGAAGTACATATTTGCTCCTGGGGAAAGGAGATAGAGAATAATCTAGTGAAAATAAGAAACTCAGCTGAGAATCTAAGTGCATTTCTTATAACTCAATAAATGATAACGTTTTAAAGATCTTTTAAAGGGATTTAAAAACATACATTTTGGATGGAGAACAAAAGGGATTTTCTGATTTAAAAAAGCGTGGCTTATAATATTTGTGAATGTGGATCATTAAGTAATCATTAGATGACAAAATAAGGATGTGTAATTATACAAAATCTGTCTTTCCCCAAAACAATAAAGTAGACTGGTTGGCAAGATAAGAGAGACCGGGGAGGCAAAGATCGAGAGTGTTAAGATTAGGTTTTAAAATGTGGGAAATGACTTCACCACTACTTGCTTCTACTAGCTTTATCTACATCAAAACTGTTTACAACATCATGTTCCAGGAAAGTGCAGAAAACAGATCTACCTATTATGAAAGAGCACTATTATGAAAGAGCATAAATTTTGAAAAATTCTAATAACACATAGAAACTAAGCTAAAAATACAGCTTTGTTCAAACTTCTATGCCGGTAGGCTAATGTCTCTAAAACTTACTAAACCAATGACTGATAAATTAGAAAAATAATAAAAATGACATAGTTGATGACTTCATGGGCAAATGAAGTGAGTGGGAGAAAACTGAACATTACTTCTGAATTATTTTGTAATATATGCCAACAGTAAAATCCAACTGTTTACAAATTATATTTTCTAAAGAGATTTGAAGCAGCACTATATGCTGCCCATTTAGTAATAAGGGACTGACAGGAAAATGTCATAATGCAAAGACAAAGTTTCTTCCTGCTGACACTTACTTTGGGATGTTGTTTCCAAATGTGGATTTTTGGCTTCAGCAAATTGATAAACTCTTATAGAACAAAATACATAGCTATAAAATTACAGAATGACACCGAACTTTGAGCAAAGGTGGCAAAATAAACTAATTAATTATTCACCCCAAACCCCAATTTCTAATAACATGCAGTTTTCTGCTTGAAGGGAAAAGGGAGAAAGAATGCAAAGAAATCACAGAAGGGGGGAGAGAGCCAAAGGGGAAAAGGAAGGAAAAGGTCCAACAAAGAAAACAGATGGGCTGAGTTCATGTTTTATGGCTATCTCTGTTTACTGGTTGCATGCATCCGTCTCTCTCCTGGTCTGATGAGTTCTTGGTATAGGCTACCAGTAATGCTATAATGCTACAGAATAATTTGGATAATATATTGGGTCTGTAACGATTCTCATTTTCATTATCATCACATTACCTTTTATATTCACTGTTCCCAACTTGAAGTGCAAAATGCAGATGCCAAGTTCCTTTAAGAAAGCACATTGTTTTCTTGCTTAATGTTTCAATATGAAGATGTATAATGAATTGTGCATAACATATAAATACAGCTTATTTACTGTATTTAGCACCGAAAAGTTCACAACCAGATGCAAGCTTCTGAATAAAACTAGGTCGTCTCTTATTAGGCCTGTGTGACAACATATATAGGACCTAAATTTATAAGCCATGCTTATAAGCACTTTTTGAATAGAATAGCTAATAGTTATTTGACTATATTAACAAAAAGAATAAATCATTGCTCTAATGAAAATTCTCAAAAGTTCTCAAAATCATTGCTCTAATGAAAATTCTCAAAAGTTTCTAGGCCGAAGCTAGACAATAATAAGGGATACAGAAATTTTCAGCCCTTACTGTTTTATTTTCTTTTCACTAGAAAATGGAGAAACAGTAATATCCAGCCTTAGGGAACACACTTCTGAAAGCTATTTACAAAAAACACCCAAGCAAAAGGACTAAGACATTCTAGTTATATTGTAAAATAGTAGATGTATATACTTTATTCAACCATTACACAATATAAAACCCTGTTCACAGTCAAACTGAAAGTCATCCTTAAGGTTTTTATCAGAATTTATCACAATAGAATATTTTGACACATTACCAGCATTCCTTGGTTAAGATTACCTGACAAAGCACATGTAAAGATCTAGGCTGTCTTTGAAACTGCATTAAAAGTATTTTAGGATTTATTCTAATAATATATATATATCATGGAAATGGACTTGAGTCTTGCCTATATGTTTGAAAATAACTGAATATGAGAGTAAGTCCATCACTTCCATCAATCTCACATTCATAAGTAAAAAATGATAAATATTTCTAATTACTTGATGTTTGCGAAAGCAAACATTTTGTGGATATGACATTTGAGTGAGTTTGTGCATATGGCCTTTGAGCAAGTTTGGTATATGTAAAGACATTTTTTAAATGAGGTTCAGAGCATTTGTGTTGCAACATACAGTATTTCCTTTGAAAAAAATATTTTTTATATCTTCATTAAAAGCAGTCTCCATTAAAACAAGCCAGCATAGCGTAGTGGATATGTTGGCATGCTATGAACTCAGAAGCCTAGGTTCAAATCCTAGGTAGGTGGGTAGGTAGATGAGCAGACAGCCAGGCAGGTAGGCAGGATAGGGGAGAAGTGAGGTAAGCAGGGTGAGGGAGGGATGGAGCAAAGAGTAAGAGAAGGAAGAGTAGGCAAAATATTTAAAAACACTCTCTGTTTCCCCTCAGTACACATACACACACACACACACACACACACACACACACACGAGGAACATACCTAACTCTTGATAGCATTAGTGATGGAAAAGATATGTCATAAAATATCTAACCTTTCACTTCATTTTATGGGAGGAATAACATAGAGATACAAAACCATTCATGAAAACTTGTTGTCAGGTGTCAGTCCAACAAGTTGACCTATATTGACTGTGACCTTTAATCACATTTCTCCTGAGTTTCCACTTTGTGTAATTCCTACTCAACATACCCACAGGGATGTTTAATGGGCATATCAAACTTTAACATGCCCCAAACAGAATTCTTGATATTTACTTTTTCCCTCTAAATCCCCAAACCTGCTTTTCTTCAATTCCTCACCAACTTTTCAGTTCGTGATACCTTTATCCAACACTTTCTCAGCCCCCAAACCTAGCAGATAAAGGATTTTTGATTCTTCTCCTTTCTTCTATACAGCCTCATGCTGCCAGCATGTCTTCTCCCATTGTTGTCAAAACCACAAGGGCAGTTGCAGTCTAGGCCTAGTTGCTCATTGCGCAAAATCCAATTATTAAGACAATGAAGATTGCCAAGGAAGAAAGGAATTTTCAATATGGCACACACCTTCTGGAAAGAACAGGGGAAAGCTGCCTCAAGTCCACCTTCACAACTAATGAAGACCCTGGACTATTAAAGGAGGGAATACTGAGTACTGACATCAGGAAGTCTGCCCTGAATTGAGAATCTCAATGCTTTTGTCTTGTAGAAAATCTGTAATTTTAGGCAAGGCATGGTGGTTCATGCCTACAAACCCAACACTTTGGGAGGCCAAAGTGGAAGGACCACATAGACCAGGAGTTTATCATTTCTTGGAAACAACTCAAAGGCTCAAGTAGTTAGTTAAGGCAGAGGATTAAAAAGCATACAGATGTTTGCACATGCCCACACTATGGTTCAGCCCCCAACCCCTCCTGCTGACTTGGAGAGTGGTAGGTCTAGGCCTCCGACCCCACTGGGAGAAATTCCCCAGAAGCAAATGGAAAATGATAGATCTCCCTCCCCAAACTGCAGGTGAAATATGTGGCCTAGACTTCAGAAAAGACCAGGGCTTTTTGAATTTTTTTGCCCATGTGGCTAGAGCTGCAGCTGGAACGGTTTGGTAAGCCACATATTTTCCTTCCCCTACTATAGCTGAAAGCCCCAGTATTTCAGACCTGCTTTGGCCTCGACTCTGGTGAAGATGCAGCTCTGTTAATTTGTTTCAGGGCAGGGCTGGCACTTGGACTAGAACAGTTCAGCTCACTACCCAGGTGCTGCCTCTGGTCTGGGAGTGTCCACTGGGGTCCTGACCCCAACCCCCCTCCTGCCCAACTTACAGATACCAAGGTCAGTTTTCAGAGACCCTCACACTCTGTAGCCCTGAGGGGGAGCCTTGGCAATCTGTGTGGGAAAGGCCTTATCAATCAGTGGTAAAGGGGAGTGGTGACCCCTATATCCTACGGCTTCAGCCTAACAGCTTTAGTTTCCAAACAAGTCTCACGAGTGCTGACTAAGGGACTCTAACAAGATTATCTCTCCATAACAATTTGGGGGCTACCTAATATTTCAGTTTATAAAGTATAATAAATATATAAATAAACTGAAAATACACATGGGGAGGAATCAGCAGAAGGACCCTGGCAACACAAAAAATCAGAGAAGATAAACTCCCCTAAGAGATTACAAAGGAGATAAAGGTGAAAATACCATCCATAGAGAAATTGTTGAAATAACAGAAATAGAATTAAGAATATGGAGGCAAATAAGATGGATGGAATTAAGGAGAAGATGGAAAAAGAAATCCACAAAGAAGTCTAAAAACTATCTCAAGAAATCAGTGAAATCAAAAACAAAGTCATCAAGGATCTGGACATTAGTAGGAAAAATATAATAGAGCTCAAGGAATTCAAAGAGGCATTCAGAGAGTTTCAAAAAAAAGTAGACAGTCTTGCCAATAGAATAGAACCTGGAGAAGAAAGAATCCCAGAAATTGATGATAAGACTTTTGAACTAACCCAGGCATTCAAAACAAGAAAAGAAAAGAGGAAAGGCAGAATTATCACTGGGAGAGATATGGACTATATTAAATACAAGAATTTATAAATCATGCAGATTCCTAAAGGAGAAGAGAGTTCTAAAAGCATGCAATCTCTACTTCAGCACATCATGATGGAGAATTTCCCAAGCATTGTTAGACACCCGGAAATTTAGATACTAGATCATTTCAGAAAACCAGCATAACTCAATTCAAACAAAGCATGTCCTAGATACATTGTAATTATCTTGGCCAAAGTCAAAATGAAAGAGAAAATTCTAGAAGCAGCCAGGTGTAAGCAACTTCTTACCTAAAAGGAGGAGAATATCAAGCTGACATAAACTTTTCAGCTGAAACTTTACAAGTCAGAAGCGGGTGGTCATCTCCCTTTAACCTAAAACAAAACAATTTTCAGCCCAGAATTTTGTACTCTGTTAAACTAAGCTTTATATTCAACAAAGAAATCAAATCTTTTACTGACATGCAAGTATTGAGAAATTTTTCAACAACAAAACCAGCTCTGTAGGAAGTACTCATACCTGTTCTTCACACTGAGCATCATAAAGAATCAGTACCAAAGTAAAGACACCCAGAAACTAAAGGAAAAATCCTAGCTTCCACAATGGTACAAGTAATAAAACTAAGCAATATACCTCCACATGAAAAGATGAAGAGAACTCCATCATAATTCCAAATTCTATCAATAAATGTGAACATCTTGAATTCTCCACCAAAGAGGCACAGGCTTGCTGAGTGGATAAAAAACACAAGCCAAACATATTCTGTGTTCAGAAAACACATCTAACCTCTATGGACAAAACAAGAATCAAGTGGGGGCAGCACTTGTGGCTCAAAGGAGTAGGACACTGGCTCCATATGTCTGAGGTGGTGGGTTCAAACGCAACCCCAGCCAAAAACTGAAAAAAAAAACAAAAAACAAACAAACAAACAAAAAAAACAAGAATCAAGTGAAGGATTGAAAAACAATATTTAGACAAAGGAAAATCAAAGAAAGCAGAAGTTGTAATCTTATTAGAAAACACAATTGGATCTAAAACAACAAAAATAAAGAAAGACAAAGATGAACACTATAGACTAGTCAAGGGCACAATACAACAAGAAGATATTTCAATCCTAAATATGTAGGCACACAACTTAAATGTTCCCATATGTATAAAATGAACCCTAACTGATTTGAACAATATAATATCCTGCAATACCATAGTAAATCAGAATATCAACACCCCTCTGACAGAATTGGACAGAATTCTGTTGCGTTCTCCAAAAGGAAACAAAACAAAAAAGCAATGAAATTAAACATGATTTTTAAACAAATGGGCTTAACAAATATATGGAGAGAACATTCCATCCAAATAAAATGTATACTCAATTTTATTGATGAAGGTTAATCTGCTCATGTTCAGGTGAGTTTATTAGTAATTGTAATTTCACCTTCCATATAACCTAAAATATTCATGGGTACTGTGGATTAGACTGTGAATGTCTTTAGGGGGCAATTTTTCTGCTTCCCACATATATATTCACTTTATCTTAAATTTACATGGTCTAAATATTCCAATTAAATGGCAGAAACTATCATTTTAGATTAAAAAGAAAGCAAGACCAAAATATACATCAGACAAATACAAAAATGGGATATTAGAAGGGATAAAAAGAAATTTCATAGTGGTAAAGGATCCACCTGAAGAAGACATAGACAGATCAAATATGTATGGAACTAGTAACAGAGCTTTGCAGTACATAACAAACTAACAGAATTAAAATGAGAAATGGAGAAATCTACAGATTTACATTATACTTCTTTGCAATAATTGATAGCACATAAAAAAAAAACAAAGAACATCCCTAAGGTTATAAACATCTTGAGCAGCACTATCAACTACATAGTTCAAATTGACCTTTATAAAAAACTCTATCCAAAACAGCAGAATACACATTCTTTCCAAGTGCACATGCAAAAAGATAAGCCATACTTTGTGATATAAAACAAACCTTCCAAAATGTTAAAAACTGAAATCACACAAAATATATTCCATGAATGTAATGGAATTCAACAATGAATCAAAAACAGAAAGAAATTTGTCTATTGAGATATCGTTATCCTGTGCTTTATGAACTCTCTAACTCATAATTCCCTAGTAAGAAATAAGTCCTCAAAATATCATAAATTCAGGAAATGGTCACATAAAGGGGTGTTGAAGTCTGAAAGCACAATTTGATTGGATGAGACCTAAGAATATTTGCAAAAGTCTAATCGGGAACAGGAATGAACCATGAAATAGAGTTTCAAGAAAGACAAAAACAAACTTAATTATCAAATTTGGTCAAGATGAAGTGTTTACATTGTGTAAAATGTATTCTGAAGTGAAGCAACCTTCTACTTTTCTTCCTACTCTTTTTCTTTCTCTTCTTCTCCTTCCTATTTTTTTATTTCAGGCAAAAGAATCAAATAGTCCTATCTGGAAGTGTAAGGGTAGAAACAGAACTCTCTCGGCCTTTCTAAAATTTTATTCTTTTCATGAATAAATGTCTCTTTCTTCAGGCATGACCAAGACAAACTTAATATAGTCCTTAGCTGAGTAAGATTTAGGCTGGCTTTTCCTCTACCGTAGTTAGGCTCCCTGGTCTCCATTTGCTTTGAGTATTTACATTAGAAAGCTTTTAATGATAAATCCTTTCTATCCCCCTTTGAGATGTAAATCTTCTTTGAAGCCTTTCTTTTTCTCCCAAGACCTTCTTTCTAAAACAACTGGGAACCATCTCTTTGAAGTTTAGTTTATGTAGATCCTAGTGATACATGGTTCCCCGACTCAGGGCTGGACAGAGAAACCCCCATTCACTAGGCCAGGGGTCCTCAAACTATGGCCCCCGGGCCACATGCAGCCCGCCAAGGACATTTATCTGGCCCACTAGGTGTTTTTGCCGCTGGT
The DNA here is from genome assembly GCA_963574655.1 of Perodicticus potto. Classification (NCBI taxonomy): domain Eukaryota; kingdom Metazoa; phylum Chordata; class Mammalia; order Primates; family Lorisidae; genus Perodicticus; species Perodicticus potto. The sequence continues at coordinate 17,731 of CAUYRH010087322.1, forward strand.
GCCTATCCTGCTTAGCAGCCAACTCGTCCTGGGCGACAGTGCCCATGTGCCCCACACTCTCCAACTCCCCTCCTCTCTGTGTCTTGACTCCTCCCCTCAGTCTTGGGTGAGACTGAGACTTGTGATCAGAGGAGTCATGAGCTTGTCTGTGCAGAGCCTGCTGCTGCCTGAGGACTGAAGTAAGAACAAGTTAGGATTTATTTTATTTTATTTTTTGAAGTAAGGAGGTCTATTTTTATTTTGCAGTTAGTAGGGCTCTTTTTTGCAGTTAAAGGGGGCCTTTTTTTCCCTGAAGTTGGGAGGTCTTTTTTTTTTTTTGCAGATGGGGGTGTCTTTTTTTAAAATATTGTATTTGTAATTGTTCCCTTTTTATTTTTTTTTGCAGTTTTTGGCCAGGGCTGGGTTTGAACTCACCACCTCTGGTATATGGGACCAGTGCCCTACTCCTTTGAGCCACAGGCACCACCCCTGTTTTGTTTTTTTACTTCAAAATAAGATATGTGCAGTGTGCATAGGAATTTGTTTATAGTTTTTTTTTTAAAAAACTATAGTCTGGCCCTCAAATGGTCTGAGGGATAGTGAACTGGCCCCCTGTTTAAAAGTTTGAGGACCCCTGCTCTAGGCCCAGGTGAGCTCAGAAATCAGACCTCCATCTCTAGGCACAAACAGGCTGCCCTTTCCAGGCCACACTCTCTGGGCTATAGCATGGTCATGAGCAAAGCAGCCTGAAATGTTTTCAGTAGGGACACAAGGTAGGCACACACTCTAATCACTTCCCTGAGACAAAAACTGCAAAGACCTAATAAGCTTTCAGCAGAGCAACTGAATTCATTCATTTGTTAATGCACCCATTAACTTTGAAAAATGTTTTTCTACCTGCCAAGTCCTGGACAAAATGTAATTTTCCAGACAGTATATACCCCTAGACAAAGGACCCAGAGTGGGGACTTCTGACTTGGGTCTTCCTCTTTGCCAGAAGCTCTAGTGCTTTTTACTTCTTCTGTATTCCTTTCTGTCTAATAAAATTCTGTGCTACGACTGGTCTGTGGTCCATGGGTTCATTCTTTGAATTCCCAGGACCAAAGACCTATTGAAGAAAAATTCCGGTAACACTAACTTCTAGCAATTTCTGTGGGAGCCTTACTCCAATTTGTAAAACTACCTCCCTTCATGAAGACACAAATTTACACAGATGGCTCATGATATTTTTCACGCCTCAGAGCTTAAAAATACCACCTTTGCCTGAGAGTTGCGTTCAAACTCAGTTCTGGGTTAGCTTCCCTAAGGCAATAGTCTTGAATAAATTCTTCCTTGCCTGTTTAACTTTCTCTGGAATAAATTTTCCTTTAAAGGGACAATGAACAAATAGTAAAATGCAGAGATGTTAAGTGAACATTACAAGAAGGTCTGACAAATGTAATGTAGTGTTGAGTCCATGCAACCCACATTCATCTAGGCACAGAATACTCCCATCATGCCCATCTTCTCTGTGCTTCCTCAATCTCCACCTTCATAGAAACTATTACTGATTTTATTCCCATTGTTATAGACTAATTCCACTTATTCCGGAAATGCATACATATTAATTTACACAATGTGTGCTGTTTTGTGTCCAGGTTCTTTTACTGAGCATGATGTTTTTGAGGCTTATCCATGCTGTTTTTTATAACAGTTTTCACATATTATTATTAGTGAGTGCTGAACCATGGTATGACTGTATCTATATGTTGATAGACAGCTGAGCTATTTCTACTTTGGGGTTATTATGCACAAGGCTTTTGAGTACATTCTTCTATAAGGCTATTATTGTAGACTTTTATTTTTAATTTTTTTGGATAAGTCCATAGGAGTAAAATTTCTGGGTCATAGGGGAAGAAGTATGTTTAAACAATAAATTGTCTAAGAATTTTCCAAATTGTACCATTTTACATTGTTATCAAAAAATATGAGTTGCTGCTATTTCACATCCTCATCAACATTTAATGTTGTCAAGCTTTTGAATTTTGATTGTTCCGATAGGTGTGCTTTGCATCTCATTATAATATTAATTTGCCTTTTTCTGATGACTAATGATGTTGAGCTTTTTAAAATGTGCTTACTGGTCATTTGGATAATTTCTTTAAAAATATTCATTTATTCAAGCTTTCTTCCCATTTATTTAGTGGCCTCGTCTATATATTATCATTTTTTATTTAAATAAGAGTTAATTTATTATTGTTGTTGTTGTTGTTTATTTCAGGTTAATGTCAGGGTACAAATAACTAGATTACAATATTTATATTTGTATTTCTTAGGTTGAGGCCCTCCTGTAGTTGTGTCCCTCCCCCAAAAGGTGTGCCATATACACTTACATTTGCCCATGAAGTAGGAGCACACCAATACCCCTTCAACCTCCCCTTCTTCCCCCAAACTTGAATTGAACTGAGATTTTCTCTTATGTAGGTGGTTATCAGATCATCTACTGGCTTCTTATTAGTATTGAGTACATTGGATATTTGGTTTTCCATTCTTGTGATATTTTACTAAGAAGAATGTTTTCATTTCCATCCAGGTTAATGCATGAGAAGTAAAATCTCCATCTTTTTTTATGACTGAATAGCATTCCATGGTATACATATACCATAGTTTGTTAATCTATTCCTGGGTTGGTGGGCATTGAGGTTGTTTCCACATCTTGGTGATTGTAAATTAAACTGTGATAATCTAGTGCAAATGTCCATGTGATAAAATAATATTTTTTCTTATGGGTAGATGTCTGGTAATGGTATTGTGGGATCAAATGGGAGATCTAATTTGAGTTCTTTGAGGAGTTTGTATACATCTTTCCAAAGAGACTGTATGAATTGCAATCTCACCAATAGTGTATAAAGTGTTTTATTCTTTACACATCCACTTCAGCATCTGCAACTTTGAGAGTTTGTGAGGTGGGCTATTCTCACTGGGGTTAAGTGATTTCTCAGTGTGGTTTTGATTTTCATTTCTCTGATGAATAGGCATGATGAGCATTTTTTCATGTTTGTTAGCCATTTTCCTGTCTTGCACATAGAAGGTTCTGTTCCTGTCTCTAGCCCAGTGATAGATGGGATTGTTTACTCTTATTTCATGGATTAATTTAAATTCTCTATAGATTCTATTTGTCAAGACTTTATCTGATTCATAACATGCAAATATATTTTCCCATTCTGAAAGGTGTCCATTTCCTTTAACTGTTGTGTCCTTAGCTGTGTAGAAGCTTTTCAGCTTAATTAAGTCTCATGTGTTAATTTCTGTTGTCGTTGCAATTGCTTCTGAAGTCTTCTTCATAAAATTTTTATCCAGTCTGACATCATCAAGAATTTTACCCACACATTCTTTTGGATTTTTATCATTTCATGTCTTTGATGTAAATCCTTTATCCATCTTGAGTCAATTTTTGTAAGTGGTGCAAAGTGCAGGTCCAGTAACGTGGTTATCTGGTTCTTCCCGCACCATTTATTGACTAGGGATTCTTTTCCAGAGTGTATGCTTTTGTTTGGTTTACCAAAAAATCAGATGGCTATAAGAGACTGGTTTAATCTCTTGGTTTTCAATTTGGTTCTATGTGTCTATGTCTCCATTTTTGTGCTAGTACCATGATGTTTTGATCACTGTGGACTTGTAACATAACATAAAATCTCATAGATTGATGTTTCTGGCTATGTTTTTATTATTAAAAATTGCCTTGATTATACCAGTTTTTTTTCTGATTCCATATGAAATGAAGAACTATTTTTTTTCCAGTTCTTCAAAGTATGATGTTGGTATTTTAATAGAGATTGCACTGAATCTGTAGATTGTTTTGGGTAGTATAGGCATATTAAAAATGTTGATTCTTTCCACCCAAGAGCATTTGTTAATATCTTCTTCCATTTGTTAATATCTTCTGTTATTTTTCTTAGGGTCCCATAATTCTCCTTCTAGAGATCCTTCACTTCTTTTTTTAGGTATATTTCTAAGTTTTTCATTTTCTTTGAAGCTATTGTGAAGAAATCGTGTCTTTGATTAGCTTGTCAACTTGGCTATTCTTGGTATTTTCAAAGGTTACTGATTCATGGACATTGAATTTATACCATTATGTTACATATTTCTTGATCACTTCCTAGAGTCTTGTGGTAGAGTTTCTGGGGTTTTCTAAGTATAAGATCATATCATTGGCAAAGAATAAGAGTGTGACCTCTTCTTTCCCCATTTGGATGCTGTTTATATCCTCCTCTTACCTGATGGCATTGACTAGAACATCCATAACTGTGTTGAATGGTAATGGCAATAGAGAACATCTTTGTCTGGTTACACTACTACATGGAAAAGCTTTCAGTTTTACTCCATTCAGTGTGATACCTGCTGTGGTTTTGTCATAGATGGGTTTAATCAGTTTAACAAATGTGCCACCTTTGCCTATGTTCTTCAGTGTTCTTACTAGAAAAGGATGCCGAATTTTGTCAAATGCTTTTTCTGCATCTATTGGGAGGATCATATGGTTTTTTTTTTTTTTTTTGGCTTCTATTGATATGGTGAAATACATTTATGGATTTGAAAATGTTAAACCAGTCTTGCATCCTTTGGATGAAGCCTACTTTATTGTGATGTATAATTTTTTTAATGTGTAGCTATCTTCTATTAGCTTAGATTTTATTGAATTTTTTTTGTTGTTGTTGCAGTTTTGGCTGGGGTCAGGTTCAAACCCGCCACCCTTGGTATATGGGATCAGTGCCCCACTCCCTGAGCCACGGGAGCTGCCTATAATTGAGTATTTCTGCATCAATATTTATTAGTGAAATCGGTCTGTAGTTCTCCTTTTTAGTTGGGTAATTTCCTTGTTTTGGTAATAGGTATGTTTGTTGTGTTTGATTCGGAGTGTTTTAAAAAGATTCCTTCCTTCTCAATATTTTAGAATAGTTTTTGCAGTAGGTGCAAGCACTTCTTTGGAGGTTTGATAGAATTCTGGTGTGAAGCCATCTGGTCCTGGGCGTTTTTTGGGGGGGGGAACTTTTTATTGTTTTTTTTTTTTTTTTTTTCACTTGTTGCAGAGTGTCTTCCAATCACCAGCTATAGAACAAGCTGGGAATGGAATGGGTACCTCTGCTAGGCTTGCTTTCCCTCCTGCTTCCAAAGCTGGCAGAACACTGGGGGCTCTCTAGATGCAATCCCAGGAGGTCAAACTTTTTTATTGTTTCTTTGATCTCAGTGCTTGATACTGATCTGTTTCAGAGATCTATTTTCTTTTCTTCTTCTTTTTTTGGCCAGGGCTGGGTTTGAACCCGCCACTTCCAGTATATGGGGCTGGAGCCCTACTCCTTTGAGCCATAGGCACCGCTCTGGAGATCTATTTTCTTTCTGGTTACATTTAGGGAGATGGTTTGATTCTATGTATTGCTCCATTTCCTCCACATAGTTAAATTTCTGAGAATAGTTTCTTATAGTAATCAAAGATAATCTCTTGTATCTCTGTGGCATCTGTTAGTATTTCCCCTTTTTCATTTCCAATTGAGGTTATTAGTGCTTTGACTTTTTTCTGTTTCTAATTAATCTGGCCAAAGGTTTATCAATTTTATTTATATTTTTCAAAGAACCAACTTTTTGTTTCATTAACTTTCTGAATGATTATTTTGTTTTCAATTTCATTAATTTCTGATTTAATTTTGGTTATTTCTTTTTCCTGCTAGGTTTGAGTTTGGATTGTTCTTCTTTTTCCATTTCCTCAAGATGATTCATTAGGTTGTGCTCTCTTTCTGTTTTTCAAATGTAGGCACCTAATGCAATAAATTTCCCTCTTAGGAAATTCACCCTCTTAGCTATTGCAGCATCCCACAGGTTTTTGTAACTTGTAGCTTCATTGTTGTTACATTCAAGGAATTTACTAATTTCCTCCTTTATCTCTTCCTTAACCCAACTGTCATTCAGCATAAGTTTATTTAATTTCCATGCCTTTTTGTGGGGATGACAGCACTTTTTGTTGGTGTTGGGCTCCACATTTATTGTCTTGGGTATGAGAAGATACAAGGTAAAATTTCAATTCTTTTAATTTTGTTAGGGTTTCATTTGTATCCTAGGATATTGAATATGTTGGAGTATGTACCATCGGTCAACATGAACATGTATTTCTGAGATTTGGGATGGTGTGTTTTATATATGTGTATTAAACTCATTTTTTTTGTTGCATTTAAGTCCCTTGTATCTTTGTTTAGAGGATCTGTCCAGTTCTGTCAGAGTGGTGCCAAAGTCACCAGCTATTAGAGGATATCATATGGCTCAGAACAATTAGGTCTATTACATAAATTTGGGAGCATTTAAGTTGGGGGCATAAATATTTAGAATTGAAATGTCCTCTTGTATTGTTGTCTTGCCCAGTGTGAAGTGACCTATGCATTAGTTTTTTTTGTACTCTGAATAAAAATTGCATGTCACATATATGCATGAAAATATTTTTTTCCCAGGCTGTAGCTGACTTCTAAATAAGGTATATATTGATGACCAAAAGTTTCAATTGTAGTGAAATCAAATTTAATTATTTTAAGAAAATGTATGATTTGATTTTTCTGTCCTGAGCAATATTTGTCTGGCCAATATAAATGAGGTATTCTTTTATATTCTTTATTTTGAAGCTTTAAAGTTTTAGCTTTACTTTATGACATATTAGTCATTCTCAAATTGATTTTGTATAAGGGGAGAGGTTGAGTCAATGTTCATTTTTATGTATATGAATAAACAGTTGTAGCACTATTTGCAGAAAATAATTTTCTCACCTCATTTAATTTCTTCACATTCATTTCCACAACATTTGACTTCATATGTGTGGATCTATTTCAGAACTATATATTGTAATTCATTGATCTAATCTGAGACCATGTTGTATTTACTCCTGTGTCTTCATAGTTATACTTGAGTTCAGATATAGTAAATCCTCCAGCTCAGTTCTTTAGTTTCCAGATTGTTTTGGCTATTTTAGGCCCTTTATATTTCTATATATTTTATAGAACCATTTTATCTATTTACACACATGCAAGAAAGCAAGCTAGGGTGTTTATTTGGATTGTATTGAATCTATGCCCCAATTTGAAGACAGTTGAGAGTTTAGGAATATTATGTCTTCCAATAAATGAGTGTGGTATATTACTGTTATTTCTGTTAGTATGTTGTAATTTCTTTCTGCAATGTTTCCCACTTTTTTGTATAAAAAATTTGTAGATCTTTTGGCAAACGTCTCTTTAGGTATATTATGTTTTAAAAAACTATCTTCAATAATAACTATAATAGATAATATTATTTGAAAAATGTTTTAAGCAATATTAATTATATTTCTAATTATTCACTATTAGTATATAGTATAAAAGGAACAGATTATTTGTTATCCTATAACATTGTTAAATTTACCTAATACTTCTAGTATTTTTTTCTGGTACATTTTTTAGAATATACAATTATGTCATCTACAGATAAATACTACTTCATGTCATGAGCCCTATGGCACTGGTCTCCTTCGCCGCAGGAGGGAACCAAGCATGACACAGATTAAAAATACAAGCTTGCAAGAGGCGGGCTAACCTTCGTTGCAGGGTAGCCCTGAGCCCCCTCTGCAAAGGCTATTTATTAAGGTTATACACAACAGATGTGGAGAGTTAAGGTAATTGACATACACAACAGGTGTGGAGAGTTAAGGTAATTACATATGAGGGCTGCATGTGTAAGGATTGCCACACGTTCTCATGTGTTCCTTCCCCACAACCCTCATGCAGAACTACTAAGCATCAATGTTGGACACATGCTTACTAGTGAGTGACCAACGTTATCTCATTCCAGAACACTCTAGGCTTGCCAGGAGACTGTCCTGTTCTCAGCGTTTCCTTTTTAATTTGATAAGAATCATTAACTGTCCTTTGCAAGAATGGTGTTCATTCCTCTACAAATTCAATCTTTTCTTTCCAATTCTATACCTTTTATTTTGGAAATTTAAAAGAATTCATTGAAAAAAAATGACTATCTAGGGCACCTTACTTCTGCTAATAATCCAAGCATTAAAGCAATCCTGTGTCCATTCTTTTATAGGGTAGACATTGTCACTTTTGGTCTTTAGTTCAATATGCTTATTTACAAATTCTGCTCGTTGATGATCTTAGAAAGACAATGATTTTATAGTTCATCTAGCTTATTTTCATTATTAGAGTCAGAGAAATTGTCATATGAAAATTTCTCCAACCTAGAAGAAAGAAAAAGTTCTCTTTTAATTATATTTTATAATTATAAGATCAGTTTTATGTTTATAGTAAAAAATTTGGAAAAATATAAAGAATAATTAACATAGACTCATGGTCCCACAACAAAAATAAACAAAAATAATATTTTTTTGTAATGTCATTAATTTTTAAAAGATTAATGCATTTGAAAAACTACAAAGCTGCTCTCTTCACTCTTTTTTCATTCTCCTAATCCTAGAGATCTCACTGCCATGAATTTACTGTGTATTCAGCTCATACTGTCATTCTTTAACTACAGGCATAAAACAATAAAACTAGTACTACTTCTAAAATTCAAACCAGACTGCAGTGAATAAATTATGTTTTCAAATGCTGTTTTCTGAGATCTGTGTTGATATGTACAGGTAATTAATTTATTTCAACATATGTATTACACTCTATTTTACCAAATCATGTATTGTTTTATAGACATTTAATTTTCTTTCTTTCTTGTTCTTCGTTTTGTTTTCTTCGTTTTGCTAATCACAACCACAGTTGTAAAATGAAAGACTGTATGTATCTCCTCATACATATGTATTAGCATTTCTTCAGAGACTCTATCAGGGTTGTCCAATAATAACTTTCTGTTATAATGTAACTATTCTCTGATCTGCACTGTTTAATATATTATCCAGTGGCCACCTGTGGCTTCTGAACACGTGAAATGTGTCTGTGAATAACTTTTTAATTTTATTAATTTAATTTAATTTTTTAAAATTCAGATTGATATGAGGATACAAATGTTTGGGTTACATTGTTTTCATTTCTAAGGTAAAGTTCAAGTTGTACTTGAGCATTTCACCCAGCGGGTGTGGTGAACACCCTCACATTGTGTACACTGAGATCCTACCAATCACCCTCGCTCCTCCCCTCATTCTCTCTCCTCCTCTCCCCTCCCCCTTAATAGATCATATTTGTGTTTTTCTTTTATGTAGGCCTGTAGTTGTTTACATGTTGGTTTCATATCAGTATTGAGTACTTTGGCTACTGCCCCCCAACCCCCATTCTTAAGATACTTCACTAAGTAGAATGTGTTTTACTTCTGGTTTACATCTAGGTAAACACAAAAGGTGTTAAGTTTTCACCTTTTCTTATGACAGAATAGTACTCCAGGTGTACAGTTTGTTAATTCATTCATGGGTTGAGAGGCAGTTGGGTTGATTCCACATCTTGGCAATTATGAATTGAGATGCAATAAACATTCTAGTGCAAATCCCGCAATCCTATTTTATTAATTTTGAATAAATAATGTAAATAGCCACATTACTAGTGGCCACTGTATTGGATGATGAAGGTCTGGTCCAAGGAACAGACGTGTTAGCTATAAATAGGTGATCATACATGTACATTTAAACATTACTAGCTGATAATAACATCAGATTGTCCTCCAGAAGAGACTTCAATTGTTTTCAATTGGCAATATATATATGCAGTAGTCTATCTCTCCATTTCCTTGGCTTTTATTAGTTTTTAATATATTCTAGATAATTTTAAAAATATATTTACTTATTTTGAGTACATACCAGTTGTATAAATTTATGGGTTGTGGGATACATGCAATCTTTTGAGATCGGCATATAATGTGTAATGACAAAGGTAATTGGAGTATCCATCACCTTAAGCATTCATCAGTTTTTTTCATTAGGAACATTCCCACTTCACTTCTTTAATTATTTTAAAATATGCAATAAATTATTATTAATTAGAGACACTCTATTGTGCTTTCACATACTAGATCTTATTCATTCTATCTAAATGTACTTTTGTACTGATTACCATCCTTACCTTATGCTCCCCACCCTCTGCTACACTTCATCACCTCTGGGAAGCATCATTCTACATACTATCTCCTTGAGATCATTTTTTTTTTAAGTTTTAGCTCCCACTTATAAGTGAGAACATGTGATATTTGTCTTTCAGTACCTTGTTTATTACACAAAATGTATAATCCTTCATTTCCTTACATATTCTTATAAATGACAGGATTTCATGCTTTACTATGATTGAATAATAGTTCATTGTGTATATGTCCCACATTTCTTCATCTCTTCATCCACTGTGGGAGATTTTGATTTCATATCATGCCTATTGTAAATAGTCCTATGATAAACACAGGGGTGCAGATGTCTCTCCAAGTGATAATTTGCTTTGTTTTGGACACGTGCCTAGAAGTAGGATTGCTGGATCATACAGTAGTTCTACTTTTAGTTTGTTTGAGTAATTTTCATATTGTCCTCTATAGTGGCTGTATTAATTTATATTCCCACCAACAATGTATAGGGGTTCTCCTTTCCCTTCACTATCACTAGAATTCATTGCCACCTCTTTTGGTAAAAAGCCATTTTAACTACATTTCATTATAGTTTTGCTTTGCACCTCTGTGATAATTATTGATGTACAGTTTTTCATATACCTATTGGCCATCTGTATGTCTTCTGAGAAATATCTTTTGCTCATTTTTTAATTGAATTATTGAAATTTTTCCTATTGAGTTATTTGAGCTTTGTATATTCTGGTTATTACAGCCTTGTCATATGGGGTTTTTTGTAATTATATTCTCCCATTATATTGGTTGCTTCTTCACTTTGTTGATTGCTTCCTTTGCTGTGTAGAAGCTTGTTAGCTTAAGGTGATCTCATGTGTCCGTTTTTGCTTTTGTTGCCTGGGCTTTTGAAGAATCATCCAGGATCTCTTTACCCAGACGGATGAAACATTTCCCCACTGTTTTCTTTTACTGCATTCATAGTTTTGGATTTTAGTTTGAAGTTTTTAAACTTTTATTTTATTTTGGCATATGGCAAGAGATGAAGGTTTAGTTTCATTCTTCTGCATATGTATACCACAATGTATTGAGGAGACTATGGTTTCCCTAATGTATGTTCTTGGTACCTTTATCATAAATGACTGTACTGTAAATTCATGGATTTATTTCTGGGGTCTCTATTCTGATTCTTTGGTCTATGTGTCTATTTTCATGCCAATACTATGGTGTTTTGCTTGCTGTAGTTTTGCAGGATAATATGAAGCCAGGAAAGGTGTTGCCTGTAGTTCAAGATAGCCTTGTCTTCTGGGTCTTTTGTAATTCCACATAAATGTTTTTCTATATCTGTGAAGGATGTCATAGGTTTTATTTTATTTTTTATTTTTTAATCTTTATTAAATCATAATTGTGTACATTGGTGCAATCAAGGGGCACAATGTGCTGACTTTATATACAATCTGAAATATTTTCATTGAACTTTTTAACATAGTTCATTAAAAGGCCTTCATGGCCTTTTAATCACTATATGAAGACATTTATATTCTACATTTAATAATTTTCACACTTACGGTGCATCTTACAAGGGTACAAATGAAGTCATAGGTGTTTTAAAAGGGATTGCTTTGAATCTGTAGAATTCTTAGATAGTATGGACATTTTAACTACACTCACTCTTCTAATCCATGAAAATGGAATATCTTTCCATATTTTGGTGTCCTTTTCAATTTCTTTCATCAACATTTTATACTTTTCATTGTGAAAATATTTTACTTCTTGGTTTAGTTTATTCCTAGATATTTTGTGTTGTTTGTGGCTATAGTAAATGGAATTATTTTCTTGGTTTCTTTTTCAAATTGCTTGCTATTTGCATATATAAATGCTATTGTTTTCTTTCTTTTTTTTTCAGATTAACATGAGGGTTCAAACTTGTAGGTTACATTGTTTTCATTTCTAAGGTAAAGTTCAAGTTGTAATTGACCCCTTCACCTAGGGGCATCTGAACACCTTCACCTTGTGCACATTAGGTGAGATTCCACCAATCACGCTCCCTTCTCCCCACTTTCCTCTCCCTTCTGTCCTCTCCTTCTTGCTAGACTATACTTGTCTTTTTTCTTTCTTGTGGGCAGGTAGTTATTTATATATTGGTTTCATATTAGTATTGAGTGCATTGGGTAATTTTCTTCCCATTCTTGAGATATTTTACTTAGAAGAATATGTGTCAATTTCATCTATGTAAACACAAAAGATGTAAATCTCCATCTTTTCTTATGGCTGAATAGTATTCTGTGGTATACATATACCACAATTTGTTAATCCATTCATGTGTTGATAGGCACTTAGGTTGCTTCCACATCTTGGCAATTCTGGGTTTTAATATTAATTTTATACCTGCAAATTTGCTAAATTTTTAAAATCAGTTTTAAAAGTTTTTTTGTACAATCTTCAGTTTTTTCTAAACATAAGATAACATTGTCTGCAAACAAGGAAGAGATCAGATTTAATCTGCACTATCAACCAAATGAACATGATGGACATTTGTAGAACATTTCATCCAATAGCTACAGAATATATGGTCTTCTCCTTATGGTCTTCTTATAAGTACTTGGAGCACTCTCAAGGATAGGCCATGTTAGGCCACAAAACAAATATTAAAAAAAAATTCAAAAGAATTGAAATCATATTAAGTATCTTCTTGACCAAAATGGAATACAACTTGAAATGAATAAGAAGAACAACTTTGGAAAGTATACAAACATGGAAATTATGAATATGCTCCCAAAAGACTACTGAGTCAATGGAGAATTATAAAAGAAAATTTAAACACTTTTCCAAACAAATGAAAAATATGCAGCCTTAAAGAAAGATGGAGACTTTACCTCTTACATGTTTACATGGATAGAGCTGGAACATATTCTTCTTAGCAAAGTATCTCAATAATGGAAGAAAAAGTATCCAATGTACTCAGTCTTACTATGAAACCAATTTATAGCTTTCCTATGAAAGCTATAACCCAATTATAGCTCAAGAAAAAGGAGAAAGGGAAGAGAGAGGGGAGGGGAGGGGAGGGGGGGAATGGGGAGGACGGTTGGAGGGAGAGTAATTGGTGGAACCACAACTACGGAGCATCTTACAAGGGTACATGTGAAATTTACGAGGTGTAGAATATAAATTGTCTTAACACAATAACTAAGAAAATGCTGTGAAGGCTATGTTAACCAGTTTGAAATCATTTCAAATTGTATATAAAACCAGCACATTGTACCCCATGATTGCATTAATGTACACAGCTATGATTTAATTTAAAAAAAAAGAAAGAAAAATAAAAATGCCACATAACAAAACCTATAGTAAAATCTATAGTAAAAGAGCAAAAACAGTTCTAAGAGTGAAGTTTATAGCAGTAAACATTTATATTAAAAGTTACAAAAGCTTCAAACAAACAACCTAACCATACATTTTAAAGAGCTAGATAAATAGGAAGAGGAAACCAGGCTGTGTGCAGTGCTCACACCTGTAATCCTAGCACTCTCGGAGGCCAAAGTGGGCAGATCACTTGAATTCATGAGTTAGAGACCAGCCTAAGAAACAGCAAGACCCTGTCTCTAAAAATAGCCAGGCATTAAGGTGGGTGCCTGTAGCCCCAGAGACTTGAGAGGCCAAGACAAGAGGATTGCTTGAGCCCAAGCGTTTGAGGTTGCTGTGAGCAATAATGGCACAGCACTCAACCCCAGGGTGACTGAGAGAGACTTTGTCTTAAAAAAAAAAAAAAAAAAAGCAAACCCCAAATTAGTAGGAAAAATGTAGTGATAAAATCCCAGGAGAAATAAAATCAGGGTGGTGCCTGTGGCTTAAGAGTAGGGTGCTGGCCCCATATACTGGAAGTGGTCGGTTCAAACCTGGCCCCCACCAAAAACTGCAAAAAGAAAGAAAGAAAGAAAGAAAATCAATATCTCTCCCCAAATATAAATGATCAATGAAGTGAAAAGTTTGCTTTTCTGAAAAGATAAAAGAAATTGATAAAACTTTATCCAGGGTGGTGCCTGTGGTCTAGTGGGTAGAGCACCAGCCCCATATACCAAGGGTTCCGGGTTCAAACACAGCCCCAGCCAAACTGCAACAAAAAAATAGATGGGCGTTGTGGCGGGTACCTGTAGTCCCAGCTACTAGGGAGGCTGAGGCAAGAGAATCTCCTAAGCCCAAAAGCTGGAGGTTGCTGTGAGCTGTAACGCCAAGGCACTCTACCAAGGGCAACAAAGTGAGACTCAGTCTCTAAAAAAAAAAAAAAAAAAAAACTATCCAGACTAAGAAAGAAAGAAGCCCCAAATAAAGTCAGGGATGAAAAATAGTCATTATAATTGATACCACAGAAACACAAAGCATTATTAGAAACTATTATGAGCAGCTATATGTCAATATATTGGAAAACATAGAAGAAATGGACACATTTCTAGACACATACAACCTACAGAGATTAAACTCTGAAGAATCTAAAACCCAAATAGCCCAATAATAAGTAATGAGAAAGAAGCATTAATAAAGTCTCCCATCAAAAAAAAAAAAAAAAAAAAGGACAGGGCTTAATTGTTTCACTTTTGAATTCTACCAAACATTTAAAGAAAAATTAATGCCAATCTGGTTATTCCAAAAAATTGAGGAGGAAGGAATACTTCCAAACATACTCTACGTGGCCAACATTTTCTAGAAAACTTGATGCATGTTAAATATTGTCTCATGAATGGTTTAATTTGTATTTGCTTGTGTGGTCCTGTAATTCTTATACATTCATTGATGACTCTTCTTTTAATTACTTGTTCATTTTTCATTGGAATATTTATCATAGTATTTATTGTTGGAATTCTTTATAAACTATGTTATTTTATGTGATATAAAGGTCATAATTAAGTCTGTACCTTCCCATTCACTCAACACAATAGTCCCATACAGCTAGGACTAAACACATAGATAAAACATATCTAGCTTTCCCCTCACTGTTTAAGTATTAGTGCCTTGCTTACCATGATGTCATGAATGTATTCTCTTGTGTTTATTGGGAAGATACTCTTATGATGGATATTTCTACATACATAGTGATTACATGCACAGTTCTGGAGCCAGTCTGCTGCTTTTTAAGTCATTACCTTGCTTTTGAAGAATCAAGTAAGCTAGTTAACTCTCTGTGTCTCAGTTCCTTTGTCTGACATAAGAGATGATGGAAATAATAATAATAATACCTATCTCACTGAATTGTTCTGAGGTATACATGCGTTAATACAGTAAAAGAGTTAAAATAGCATTTAGAACTATAATACTTATGTTAAGTATTATTATTCTAAACGTTTAGCAGTTTTTCTTGTTTTTTTTTTTTTTTTGGTTAGTCATCATACAATATATTGCATGATAATTAGTCTATATATCATTATTCACATGTATATCCAAATTATAAAGTACTATTTACTTTGTGCTATTAAAATTTATTTTTACTTATTATGGGTATTTAATAATTGTATCTTTATAGAGTACAAGCTATGTCTTCTTACAGGCTTACAATGCAAATTAATCAAATTAGGGTGACTGAGGTATCCATCACCTCAGGCACTGATCACTTTGTTAGGAACATACCAATTCCAATCTTGTAGTTACTTTAAAGTATATGTTCCTATCTTGAAGTTTATTGATCAGATTCTAGATATTCCTTACATGACATTGATTTATCTATTTTTATGTCATTACCTTGTTGTTTTATTTAGCGTGAACTTCATAACAAGTCCTAAATTTCAGCTCAGCAAAATTTTTTCTTTTTTCTTTCTTTCTTTCTTTCTTTTTTTTTTTTTTGCAGTTTTTAGCAGGGGCTGAGGCCGGGTTTGAACCCACCACCTCTGCTATATAGGGCCAGCGCCCTACTCCTTTTAGCCATAGGCACTGCCCATAAGCAAAATTTTCAATGCTTTCATATTTTTACCTTCAAAACCATTTTGGCTACTTTATCCTTTTAATTCTCCATATTAATTTAGCATCATTTTGAGTCTTATAACGACATTAACTTGTAAAACTATAATCTTTATGCTAGAAGTAGTCCCCACTATGGGATAATCATTCCTTTTTTGTTCATTTTTATGACCTTTAAATACTATTTAATATTTCCCATAAAGATTTTGTACATAAATTGCTAAAAATCACTTTTTTTGCTACTAATAGTAGTGTTATATTGATATTAGATTTTTAACTGTCTGTAACATATGTAGAGAGATAACACTAATGGTTGTATATGACCTTTTATACAGGCTTTAAACCTTATCACCAGGAACAGCACCTCACTGCACAGCAGCAGCATCTGGCTGCACTTATACTTTATTACTGGTGCCTGAAAGTTTTCATGTCTTTCTTTCTAGATCAGCAATATATTTAATTTTTAAAAGGCATATTTTATGCTATGTTCTTTCCAAAAGAGGATAGGGTGTCCGTTGTGTTGAGCCCAGTCTTTTATGATGTTTGAACTTAAATTCTCTAATATTAATTTAAAAATCAGTTTTCATGTTCCTCAAATAATTGGAAATTTGATTCTAATTTCATACAATATGATTTCTAATTTTTGTCCTTTCAATACTGAGCGTTCTCCTTAATAAAATAATATATATACCCAAACTATACAGATCCTTATAAGCTTATAAATAGCGTTTTGAACCTTTCCCCTTGTTCTATTTCCTAATTAAAATTTTCCTTTTTTTTTTTTGAGACGGAGTCTCATTCTGTCACCCTATGTATAGTAACTTGACATCATAGCTTATAGCAACCTCAAACTCTTAGGCTCAAGTGATCCTCCTACCTGAGCCTCCCAAGTAGGTGGGACTACAGGTGCCCTCCACAATGCCCACCTATTTTTAGAGACAAGATCTCACTCTTGCTCAGGTTGGGCTCAAACTCCCAAACTCAGGCAATTCACCAGCCACAGCCTCCCAGAGTATTAGAACGATAGATGTGAGCCACAGTGCCTGGCCTCCCAGTTAATATATTTTTAATATTTGTAAATCGTACCTTTTCCATGTACTATAGCATAAATTGGTTATTGCCGGTGGATAAGAATGACATGCACTTTTAAAATGTAGATCTTTAATCCAATATACTTGGTGAGTTACAGAACTATGAACTAATTAATAGATATTGTTTTATGCCAGCAAGTTTGTGATACTTTGTTATGCAGCAATAGAAAATTAATATACCTGACTTTTTACTATCTTTAATAGGAATATAGCTACAGCTCTACAATTATGTTGAATATTTTCTTTAGGGATTTAGTAAATATATTTTATCAAATTTAAAAAAGTTCCTTTTTCTTTCTCATTTATGATTATTTAAATTAAAAAATCGATGTAGCTTTATGTTTAATGATTTTATATTTTTCTCTTAATATGTTACCCTGAATATTAGTAACATTGAACTTTTTAATATTGAATATGCCTTGTACTTCTGGATCACTACTTTTTATTATTCTATGTTAAGCTTATAATATGTAATTGTCACTAATTGCTGGAGTCTAGATGTGATACATATTTTTGTCTTATTTTTATTTTCTACTGGACATTATTTGCATCATCTGAAGGCACTGAGAAGAAGTATTTAGACAGGTATGCTCAAGTTAATATTCTACCCAGAAGTTGTAACTACTTGTTATTAAAAGTATGTCCTAGCCTGAGAGCTTCGAAGTAAATTAAAAAGTGCTGAGATACCGCCACAGGTTGGTATCCTGAAAAAAAGCAGCTTTGAAGACAGCTAAGTACACGGTTGAGTCTCTACTAAGAGCTGTGGAAGGGAGGGATGAAAGTGAAATTGGGCAAAGGGAGAAGCAAAGCCATGTGCAGTCCCAATATCAGTGTCATCCTGGGTGGCTCTGGAGTTAGAAGGGCCTTCCAGAGTTGTCCTAATTGCCTGTGGGCTCCCCCTGGAAGGGATATGATTTGGGATAACATGGTTCTGTGAAGTTGAGCTGATCCTTAAAGGGGTGGATGGTAGCTGAAAACCATCCAGCAGCTGCAGTACCAAGTCCTTCCTTCAAGGGAGGGCTGGGTTGCAACTACACTATCTACCACAGGAGTGATGCTGATTTTGGCTGACCCATACAGGGTACCCAGAAGTACCCAGATACTCCAGAAGAATTTCAAGTACCTTAGAAGGAACTTTGCATATGACTGTAAGCATAAAAATATTATGGCTTTCTTTGTATAACACACCTCTTGCAGAAGGAGTGTCAGATATTATCAGTGTTTAAAGCATCTCTCTTCTCTGAAACACAGAAAGCTTATCATGGCCTAAATAACCTTCCAGCCAGTGAGAAGTAGGAAACTAACAGGTACCCTGAGCCAGAATTACCCAAACTTCAAATTTTGTAAGAGAAGAGTAAATGCCTTGTGATATCTGAGATATTGGTTCCAATGTCACCCTCCTCCATGGCCAAGCTACCTGGATAGTACAGCTTAAGATCTGTGCAGAAGGAGAATTTCAAATTTAGCTTCTCAATTCTCTCCTAATCTTGACTTTCTCTTTGGCTCAGCCCAAACAGTTAGTGGACAAAAAGCTCATTTCTTTTTTTCTCATCTATAAATTTGATTTTAAGAGAGGATCACAGGAGACTTATGCCAGCCTTACATCCAAGGTACCTTTAGAAAAATGAAAATGGCTTATGGCCACAGGCTCATAGTCTACTGACAAAAGCCTTAAGTTCTGCTCATTTGTTAGCAAACTTTAGTCCAAATCATTTCATCTATATTTAATTTATTCCTCCAGCCTCCCCCAAACCATATTGTTTCGATTTACAACACAAATTTATACTTTTCCTTCCATTTATTAAATTAAAAGAACTTTCTGTATACTGTTTAATTTATCTTTCTCTTTATAAAAGTGACATACAATTTATTAAAACCATTTATTGATGGGTAAATCTGAGGAATAAGAAGGAAATGAATTATTTGAGATAAAAGTTTTAGTGGATAATATAGCCTAGAAAACCCAACTGCAAGGCTGGGCCTGGTGCCTTATGCCTGTAATCTTAGCACTCTGGGTAGCCCAGGCAGGTGGATTGCTTGAGCTCAGAAGTTTCAAACCAGGCAGATCAAGAGCGAGACCTCATCTCTACTAAAAATAGAAAAATTCACCAAGCGTAGTGGCGGGTGCCTTTAGTTCTAGCGACTTGGGAGGCTGAGGCAAGAAGATTGCTTAAGCCCAAGAGTTTGAGGTTGCCGTGAGCTCTGATGACACCACAGAGCACCCAGGGTGAAAAAAAAAAAGGATAAAAGAAACCCCAACTGCTCACAATTGTGACACTGTTAATATTTCTGTATACTTTTAAAATCCTGGTTAGCAAATTGTTATATCCTTAGTAGGTGATTGAATTCCAAAAAAATGCTTGGCTCACAAACTTTATTCCCTTTCTTTTACTACACCATCATACTTCTTATCAGTAAAAAGTATTTATGATTCAGTGACTGATAATTTCTTCCTTCCAGGAAACATTAATTCTTCGTGTTTACTTTTCAAAGTTCAATATAAACTCATTGAATACGAAATCTTATCTAAAGTTCAAGTTGCTAAGCAAGACATTTTCTTTATTCATGTCAAGTTACTCAAGTAAAAATTAAACCTTACCAGTATCCCATAAAAATTATGTTTCCAATGGGAAGATTTTATATGGCTTAGATTGCTTAAAGAATAAACTAAAATGAGCTGGGTTGTTATTGATATCTATAGTTTAATTTAAAATACAACAATAATGATTTTGCTTATATACTTTTTTAAAATAGAAAGAGGATATAGAAGAGATTCAATATTTTTAGGAGCAATCAGAATGCCCTTGGATAAGATTTTTAAAAAGATAAAAATAATACTGTAAGACCATTGATTGAGAAGACTCTCAGAATAAGCAGGAATTTAAATCATGATATTTCCCCTTAGGATATAGGGCATAGAGACACTCTATACTGAGATAAACTGTGATATAGTGTGGATTAGAGTAGAAATACTCTCAGTCCCCATTATTTGGAAGAGATTAGATTCTCAGATTCTGTCAAGTAAAATTAAAGAATTGTATCATTCTCTCTGAATATTATTTGACTTTAACATTAAGGTATATACAGGGTGTCACAAAAGTTGCCTCTAAGGTTGCCATACATAGGGAAAATTGGAAATTGTAGGTTAATGTACCTTTATTTATACAATATTCATTACCAAATTTCACAAAATATTTACAAAATACAGTTGAACCTCTGTAGGTTGACCACCCAACGGACTGTAACAAAATAATTAGTATACAGAGGTGGTCAACATAAGGAACTAGGCCTACTGTACTATATGTACTGGTTGTGCAAGTCCAGTCTATGCAAATTAGGTCAACTTCAGGAAGTGGTCAACGGTCAGGTATGGAGGTTCTACTATATTTTTGATGTGTTGGCTACCTCTGTAAAATTTTGTAATGAATACTTTGAAAATAAAGGTACATTTAGCTATAATTTCCAATATGTACGACGACTTTAGGGGCAACTTTGGGGACACCCTATATACCTTTTTCTAGTGTCATTCTGTTAAACAATAGTGGATTCAACCATTCGTGGTACTAATATCCTCTCAGGGGTTTCGTGAGACTCAAATGAGAGGATGTATGTGTAAATACATTACATCCGTAAGGCACGTTTCAATCCAGTGATTATTATTTTTGTTGTCTTTACATATGAGCAATGCTGACAAAGCTCTTTATAAGGGAACATTTATTAATAATACATAATTCTAAAGACTCAAACCTGCCTTAGAGAATTTCTCTGATGGTAAACTGGTCGCCTAGATTGATGCTTCCCAAAGTTCAAATCCTGACCTTCACAGGGAGCAAAACAACACTGTTCCTAAAGTAAGGGCAATAACTAAATAAAACAAAATTCCCCCTGGCTAGAATTTTAAGACAATATACCTCCTTCATTTTCTCTCTCTCTCTTCCTTTATGTTCATTACCTGTTTTGTCCCCCTCTTTGCCTTATTCAGCTTTACACATTTTTTCTTACTTCATTATATGATTTACTACCATTTGTGGAAATTTCTGAGTGATATGGAGAAAATCTTTTTCTAGGACTACATCTGAATCTTTCCCTAAGACTATAAAAATGAATTAAAACTGGAACGGGGAATCCCTGCTGGTGGAGATTGGCTATTCATGTTTCACAGTCTAATCCCATATTAACAAAATTAATTGCTAAGTTGAGTGTCCTCCAGCTCACATCAAAAGCCTTCAGCCTGCTATTTCAAGCATAAATTTCAGCACCATTTTTTTACTCAATATTATCTAGATAGCAACTGAGTCCTATGGCCATTTATTTCTCTAATAATAGCCAGTTTCCAATAGTGAGTAATTTATATTGGTCTGATTATTATTTTTCTATGTTTCCTCTTCACCCTCCTACCCCTAATTTCAGTTTGTCAATTAGTACACAGTTTAACCACTCAGGTATAAATGTTAAGAACATCCACACACACACACACACATATACACAAACGTCGGTCCTTAAACATTTTTTATTCCAAAAGAAAAGCCTGCACCAAAGAAGCTAAAAACATGACCCTGCTCCCAGTTTAAACCACTTGACTTCAGGGACATAATTATAGGCAAAAACTGGGTTCTACTTAGGTCCAATTACATGCTGGGCTCTAGCTGGGTGCCTCCTGTTTCTTCAAAGATGAGTAGCCAGAATTAGAATTTAAATTGTCAGCTCAAAGAAGCACGGGGTATATTTAGTTTCTACTAGTTAAAGAGTCATATGGGAACCCAGAGGGGAAGACCTCCATATCATCCGCTTATTACTCTGAGCTTGACCCCAGATTTCCAGGTTAGAAAGGGTCCCTTTGTTCCTGAGAAACTGATAACTTAACATTCTTAATTACCCTTCTTTGTACTTTATGAAATACATTATGGCCAGAGCCTCCTGCTCAATAAAAATGAATGTGACTTTCTGCTCCCACAGTATATATCAGGGGCAGGGTGTGTGTGAGGGGAAAATGGAGGGGAAAGTGAAAACTTCTTGAAATAATATAGTAATTAGTTTCTCTATTTGAAAGCTGGAAGTTGCATTAAATAGTAATGATAACCAGCAGTAAATTGCCACCCCCAGGAGAAGGGGAAAATGTGAAATTTCATTCTAAAAAGAATTTTGTGAAAACACAGGCACAGTCAATTCAGTTTTCTTGTGACGATTTATTTCATACCAGTCAAGATTAATTCAAATCTGTCTCCCAGATGCAATGAGTGTAAAGAACTAGAACTTACTGTCATCTGATTTTGCAATGTCTCGCCATCTCTAAATATTGAATATGGTTGGCAGAAACAGACTATTATCCAAAATTCTGTGTCAAGGAAGCTTTAGTTCAAGAAAACCCATGCTGGTATAACTCTGTCTGGGTGTATGTGTGTGTTTGTGTGTGTGTGTGTGTGATTTTCCTTTTGGAAGATCTATTTGTGTATATATCACTTTCTTGTTTATCAAATAATGGCAATGAAATGGGAGGGGGGAGACACTCATTTTAGCTTTTCTAAAGGAAGATCTCAGTGCCAAATACAATGTGAAACAATTTCACTCACCACTCATGAAGAAGTGACATATCTGAAAAATGATACAGTACTTCTTTGAAACTCACTAAGGAGTTCCAGAATTAATTCAATGGATAATTAACTAGTTATGGAGCCAAATCACAGTGTGCACATTGCAATTAAAATAGTAAATAATCATTTTGCTCACTGTCTAATTTTCCCTTGTGAATTGAAAAAGATGCATTACAGAATATGAAATCAAGGACTCTAGTGTGTGTGTGTGTGTGTGTGTTTACAGATATCTATAGAACTGCTAATTTCATTCCAGGTGAATTTGAATCAAGATGGTTTACACAATAGTCAATATTCCTTTTTGGTAAGGTAGGGACCCCAACTGTGCACCTGAATTCAGCATAAAACATATTAGGAGCAATGATCAAAATTATGAAATAATGTGATTCACATAATACATGGTGCCCCAAGAGTTGCCCTTAAAGTCGCCATACATTGGGAAAAATGGGACATTGTAGCTAAATATACCTTTATTTGCAAAATATTTATTACACAATTTTACAAAAAGGTGGCTGAAACAGAGAGAATATTTGATACATAAAATTTTGAAATGAATATTTTGTAAATAAAGGTACATTTGGCTACAATGTCCCATTTTCCTTATGCATGGTGACTTTAGGAGTGACTGTTAGGTCACCCTGCATTATAATAGATAACAATGTCAATTAAAGTTAAAATAATAATTTGAACAG
The DNA here is from genome assembly GCA_963574655.1 of Perodicticus potto. Classification (NCBI taxonomy): domain Eukaryota; kingdom Metazoa; phylum Chordata; class Mammalia; order Primates; family Lorisidae; genus Perodicticus; species Perodicticus potto. Next base: position 41,062 of record CAUYRH010087322.1, read on the forward strand.
ATTCCCTTCCCTTGTCTTCCACCCACCCAATACAAGCAAAATCAAAATTAGTGAGCGTTTACTGGTGTCATGTGTTGCACTAAATGAGTAATTGGTAAATACACATAAGGAAGTGTTTCAAAGTGAGTGTGAAGTACCTTTGATTTGTATCCCCAGAAGATCCAAACTGACAGGTGATATACACTTGGCCTTTAAAAATCTATTAAAATGTTGGTAAACTTTCTACCCATTAGTATGGCAGCCACCCTTCTAACCCTGCTCTGCCAAAGTGAAACACGGCTTAAGTCCTGTTTCTTCCTGGAAAGGCTGGTCTAGCTTTAGAATCTTTAAACTTGATTCAGGTGTGCTAGCCTTAGCTCTCCGATGGCTCAACAATCTACAGATCATTTATATTTTTCTTGCTGCAAGTTGAAGAAGAGACAATTTTTATAGCTTTTCTACACCGTATACAGAACTAGAAGTGACTTCTACATTTGTCCCTATTTATAATTCTTATAAATATTGTTTTCAATAGGTAAGTAATAATCTATCATGAATAGGTACCATAATTTACTTGAAAATTGAACTGTTGCTGAATATTTTGTGTTGTTCCCAGTTTTTATGCCATTAAAAATATTGCATTAAGTGTATGTATGCATAGAGCTTTTTTTTTATTCAGTATTATTTCCTTAGGACATGCCCATAAATACAAAATCACTTGGTTATAAAAGAATGGGGCCAGACTGCAGGCTGATGGGTTTGAACCAAACTGTGCCATTGATTACCCATATTGCTTTGAAGTAATAGGGTAAACCCTTCAAGAATTTTTTAATAAAATAATTTTATCTTGTGGAAAATAGTAAAAATAATAGCAGCTATCCTATAAAGTTGTTGTGAAAAATAAATGCACTAATACACCTGCAGTGTCTGGAAGTGGGTCATCACATGACAACTATGAATCTTTTAGTAGATTTTGCCAAATGACTTTCCAAAATTATTGTAGCAATTCACACCCTAGTGACAATGAATAACAATAAAGTATTGCCTTATTGGAAGCTTGATTTTAATTTTATCCAGAAAACATAAAATCTCCAAAGAGCTTTGTTGTATAATTATACATGTTGTATGAAATCATCAAAATTGCAGGGCTGTATATGAGGACAGATTTATCTTGGCTCAAATACTTGTTTTGTATTTGCAACCCATGGACTTGGAATTTTTTCTGTACTTCTATGTTTTTCAAGTTTCCACCTTAAAATGGGATTAATAATGACTCCTAAATATCACAGCAGATAGGAGTTATATAGGTAAACTATTTAGCACATGTTCTGTTCTCAGAATGGTTTCTCAACCATTAAGTGCACATTCAAATTACCGAGACATCTGATGTTCAGCTGAATGTCAAGCTGGTCCCAAGTATTTTAAGTTGTTATATATAAGTCCCTAGATAATACATACAGCCAAGTTACTAAACCATTGGGGGTTTGCACGTTTATCAATATTATATGGCTTAATGAGAATGAAAATGTATAAATGCCTCTTCAATTTGCAAATCATGTTTGCAAACATAATTTGATTTATTTACTACAAAAGCATTGGAGTATTATTTTTACCGAAAATTCCTACATTTAAAAATAATAAGTGGATTGTGAACTATGATAATTGGCAATGTTGGCATAATTATCCATTGGTCTATCTCAGATTCAGTGTATTGTACAGTTAGCTCATACAATTGTCACTGAATCAGTTCACAAATATCTTGTAACATTTATATTGTATGTCATAAGATGTCAAGCATAAATTCTTCATTCCAGAGGCAGTCAGAGCCCTCACAGAGTCTGTAGAGATAATACTTCAGATTTTCTTTTGTTTCCTAGTCAGTGCCCTGATCTTATACTTGCAGAATAGGGGAAAATAACCCTGTTTTGTCTGTAAAACCTCCCCTTCCCTTGCTTATGAACACCAAGAAGCTAGATCTACAGAAATTAAAAACATTCTAGTGGGCTAGACATGGGGGCTCATACCTGTAATCTTATTACTTTGGAAGGATGAAGCAGAAGGATTTCTTGAGGCCAGGAGTTCAGGACCAGCCTGAGCAACACCGAGACTCCATCTCTGCAAAAAATAGAAAAATTAGGTGGGCAAGGTGTTGTACTCAAGAAACTGAGTCAGGAGAATCATTTGAGCTCCTGGAGTTTGAGGTTGCATTGAGCTATGATGAGACCATCACACTCCAGCATGGGGGGCTAAGCAAAACCCTATCTTAAAAAAAAAAAAAAAGTTGTAAAATCTTGCAAAGAGGAACTTATTGATCGGGAGTTTAGAAAGATAGACCTTCACAAAGAATCTAAGAGAAAAGGTCCTAGTGAATGAGTAAGGAGGTGGCTTTCTAGATTCTTATAAAACAATGACTTTTGTGAAACAGTATCTGCCATATGTTACTCACCTCTGCTACTTAAAAAGCTATAATATGCTTTCCCTGGTTCCTCTATGTATAACTATTTGATTTAGACTGCTCATATTGTCCTCTAAGTTTTTACAACTCAGTTCTGAAATAGATTTCATACCATAACCTCATAGGTTAAGAAATTAAAAAGAATCTCTTCCTAAACTGATAAAAAGGTGCATGTTTGGGGATATTTCAAAGATATATGGGGGGGAGTCCCCCAAGATTATCATTAAAATGGAGTATTGGTGACATGGAGTATAGTTTGAAAGAAAAGCAATATACTTTAAAAATAAATAATATACATATAATAGAAAATAATACATTAACACACTTGCCAATTTTTAGCACAATGTAAAACCTCCAGGTACATTTTGCCAATAGGCATGACTATTTTGATTGGCCTTCATAATTTCCATTTCCACCCCTATTGTCCTTGTATACTATTTTTATATATGACAATTTTATGAAATGTAGCACAGGATACACATGGAGTAACATTATGCTACTAGCTCAGCTTCCATTAATTACTAACCTGATAGTGATATGCTTAGAATTAAGAATCTGTATTCTGTAGTATTTTAATTATACCCTAAATTGGAGTGAAAATACTATTAAGATGCATTTATTATAGAGGTACAGAGGTCTATTATCTTCAGAGACATATTTAAAAATATAATTGGTTTCTTAACAAAACCAGGACACCTTCCTCAAAATCAAGGAAATTAACTTATATGCTAGGTAGATTCATTAGTAGCAATTCTAATCCTCAGCTTAAAAGTTGGATTTAATAATGCATTAAAAATGGCATTATTAATAAGTGTACATTGATTACACCTGCCTCCAGAATTTATTTCACTAATAATTCACTTAAGGAAAATCAGGTTAACTTTGTCAATATGTATTTGTAGAACACCTTGTTAGTGTGATCTCTGATTTTGGATGTGGACATTTAGTAGTAATATTTCTGTGGGCTTAAGAAAATGAAATACTGGGCGGCACCTGTGGCTCATCGAGTAGGGCGCCGGCCCCATATAATGAAGGTGGTGGGTTCAAACCCAGCCTCAGCTGAACTGCAAAACAGAAAAATAGCCGGGAGTTGTGGCAGGCGCCTGTAGTCCCAGCTACTTGGGAGGCAGAAGCAAGAGAATCGCCTAAGCCCAGGAGTTGGAGGTTGCTGTGAGCTGTGTGACTCCATGGCACTCTACGAGGGCAATAAAGTGAGACTCGGTCTCTACAAAAAAAAAAAAAAAGAAAGAAAGAAAATGGAATACTAACATAATGTAAAGAATGGCTCCTTGTGACATGTCACTTCTCAAAACAAAAATTTCCCATTTGCAAAGCACAAAATTCTCCATAATACATAACGAAATTGTCCTCAGTCAAAACAAAAACTTAACCTTCATTTGATACTAACTACAATTAGTTATTTAAATTCAATTAAGGCATTAAAAACAAGAACAACAACAAAAACTAATACAAGCAAAAACATCACCTTACATTTATTTTTTATTGTTTGTTTTTATTCTGTCATTGTAAATTCAGAGTAGGATTAATAGTTGTTCAGCACAAGTATTCTCTATGGAAAACAGTATAGAGATTCCTTAAGAAACTAAAAGTAGACCTACCATTTGACCTAGCAACTTCACTATTGTTTAATTATCAAAAGAACAAGAAAGACTTTTTATCAGAAAGACACCTGCACTCCATTGTTTATTGCAGCACAATTCACAATTACAAATATGTGGAATCAACCTAAGTGCCCTTCTATTCACCAGTGGATTAATAAAATGTTATATACACATGTATACCATGGAGTAGAACTCAGCCATAAAAAAAGATAAATTAATACTTTTTTGCAACAATGTAGAAGGAAATGGAGACCATTATCCTAAGTAAAGTTGCTCAAGAATGGAAAAACAAATATCACATGTTCATTATCAAATTGGAATTAACCAATGAACACACATGTGCACAGAGAGAAAGAAAAGCTCACTGGCAGTCAACCAGGAGGAAGAGGAGAGTAAGAGAGGGGCAAAAATCTACCTAACATGTAGCATAAATTCTATTTGGGTGACAGGCACATGTTTAGAGGATACTCAAGTATTACAAAAATGAACTATTTAACTTAAAATATTTGTACCTACTTAATAATTTGAAATAAAAATGAACAAAAAACAAGATAAATAAGACGGTGCCTGGCTCTAAGGTCAAGCCCCAGTAAACTTTGAATTATATTTAAAATAAAAATACAAAAAAATAGCAGGTGTGATATTAGGCCACAAAAATAAAGCTTATTTTCTGATTATTTAAAAAAGTATCTTGAGACCCAGATATGATGTCATACTAGAGACATCTCCATACCAGACGCTCATGTTGAGACAGGGGAGACAGGACTCCAGCCACCTTTGGCTGGGGGAACCTGCACAGAATCATCACTCTGGGGTCACAGTGAAGGAGCCAGCGAGTAGGTCTGGAGCTGAGGAAGACCATCACAGAAGGTAAGTGCCTGGGTACAGGCAGGGACCAGCCAGTTGGCTCTCCCATGGAGGACTGGAGACAGGAAGGGGCTGTCTTACAGGGTTTCTTTTTGTTTGTTTTTTGAACTGGGCTGCTCACTGGAGCTGCCTTGGAAGGGCTTAAGCAAGAGAGTAAATACATACAGCATCCAGCAGCCCAGATTGAATACTAGGTGGGGTGGAACTCCTATCAGTTAGGCTATTAGCAGGGCACTGTGATTGTTGTGCAAAGACCACCTGGGAGGAACAGTTCACAGGGTCCTGGTATAGGTGGAATCTGGCATGCCTACTAAATTAGGAAAAACACCTGTGGGATGAGTTGAATGGCTCTTGCATCCCTAGGAAGGCCACTTCATTATCAAGGGACACTGTGTGAAAGGTCAAAGATGTGCCTCCTATGAAGTCCACAAAGAACTTCGAGATCCCAATTCTGTGGGAACTGAATGCTGGTGAGATGACCAGACCCTGATTGAGGGTAGATGGTGGGGAAGACATGACTGTATATCCTTAGCAACTAGATAGTGGCTGCTAGCCCCCATCTTATACAGCAAAACCAGCATTATTTTATTCCACCATGATACCACATGGTATCCAGGCTATATATATAGCAATATATAGAGACATTAATAGAGCATCTTTTATAATATATATAAATATATATAAATATATATATATTTATAATTTTGCTTCATTTGTCCTCCCACATGGCCCACCAAAGTCCTGGAGTTGTGGGTGTGAGTCAAAGCCCTTGCTAAACACCACCATTTTTCCTATCTCTTTCTTTCTCTATTTCTAACCTTATATTCTCTTTTTCTTCAATTCTTTCCTTTCATCCACCTCTTTTTTTCTTTATCTTTTTCTTTCCTTTCTCACTTGTCACTCTTTACAGTTCTCTTCTTTTTGGCCTTATACTAAAAGGCTGATTCAACACCTAAGCTTAGAGACAAAGTAATTTAAAGCAAAAAAAGGTAGTGGGAGGAAAAAGTAAAAAGGAAATGAGAAAGAAGAAAACACACATGAAGAGGAATCAACAGAAAAATTCGGGCAACATGAAAAACATAACAGAACAACATCCCCCCACCTGCAAGAGATCATGCAGTAGCTACCACAGAGGAATACATCTATAAATAAATAATGGAAATGACACAGAGGGAATTTATTATATAGATGGCAAAATAATAAAGTAAATTGATAAGAAAGTATAAAATAATCAAAAGGAAATAAAAAATAGAATCAAATAATGAATCCAAGATAGGAAGAATTTAAATAGGACATACAGAGCTTAAGGAATTGAAGAAGTCAATAAGGGAACTTAAAGATGCAGTAGAAATTATCAATAATAGATTACACCACATAGAAGAAAGAATCTCAGAGCTAGAGGATAAAGCCCTTGAGATAACCTAGGCAATTAAAGAGATAGAATAGAAGAAAGAAAATGTAGAATATTCTCTCAGAAAATTATGGGACTTCACAATGCATTCAAATATATGCTGGGTATTCGCAAAGGCAAAGAAGAACATCCCAAAGGAATGAAAGCCCTACTGAAGGATATCATAAAAGAAAATTTCCCAGGCATCAGTAAAGATTCTAAACACTCCTTTTAAGGGATGTCAAATCCTGGGTCATCTCAACATGAACAGAGCATCTCTCAGACACACTGTAATGAACCTATCCAAAGTCAAGGCAAAAGAAAAAATTCTGCAAACAACCAGGAGTAAGCGCCAATTGACCTATGGGGTAGATCCACCAGGGTGACACAGAAGTCTTCAGCTAAAACTTTCCAGGCCAGAAGAGAGTGGTCATCTACCTTTAACCTTCTTAAATAAAATAATTTTCCGCCCAGAATTCTATATTCTACTAAGCTAAGATTTAGAGTTGATGGAGAAATGAAATCTTTTACTGATAGGCAAACACTGAGGAAGTTTGCCACAAAAAGACAAGCTCTGCAGGAAATACATAGATCTAGTCTCCACACTAATCATCATAATGTTTCACCAGCAAAGTAAACACCCACAAACAAAAGTACAAAAACCTAGTTTCCATAATGGCACCAAGGACAAAACTAAACAACTGGACTTTCACGAAGTAAGATGAATAGAACTCCACCATACTTATCAATTCTCTCAATAAAGGCAAGTGGCTTTAATTCTCCACTGAAGAGACATAGGCTGGTCCATTACATAAAAAGCACAAGCCATAGATATGGTACCTCCAGGAAATGCACCTAATCTTAAAGGTCAAAAACAAGACTCAGTGTGATGGTTTGGAAAACAATACTTCAGGCAAACAGAAATGAGAAGAAAGGAGGGGTTTCAGTCTTATTATCAGATACAACTGGATTTAAAGCAAGTAAAGTTAAGAAAGACAAAGATAGTCACTTTACACTGGTCAAGGAACACTGTAACAAAGGATATTTCAATTCTAAATATTTATGCACACAACTTAAATGCTCCCAGATTTATGAAATAGACTTTGATTGATCTGAGCAATATGATATCCTTAACACCACAATATGTAGGGATTTTAACACCCCTTTGCAGAAGTTGGCAGATGTCCTAAATAGAAACTAAACAAAGATATAAGGGACTTTCATGCAACCCTAAAACAAATGGGCTATATAGACATATATAGAACATACCATCCAAAGTGAAGGATATATGTTCTTCTCATCAGTCCATGGAACATACTCTTAAATAGATCTTATACTAGGACACAAATAAAACCTCAACAAAATCAAAATAATTGAAATTATATTATGTATCTTCTCAGACCACCAGGCAATAAAGGTGAAACTGAATGCCAACAAAAATTTTCATCCCCACACAAAGGCATGGAAATTAAACAACTTTATTCTGATGACAGTTGGGTCCAGAAGAGATAAAGGAGGATATTATTAAATTCTGCAAATGTAACAACAATGAAGCTACAAGGTACCAAACCTGTGGGATGCTGGAAAAGAAGAACTAAGAGGAAAACTGATTGCATTAGAAGACTACATCCAAAGAAAAAAAAGAAAGGACATAAATAAACTAATGAATCAGCTTAAAGAAATGGAAAAGTAAGAGCAATCCAATCCCAAACTTGGCAGAAAAAAAGAAATAACCAAAACTAAATCAGAAATTAATGAAATAAAAAAAATCATTCTGAAAATAAATGAAAGAAAAAGTTGGTTCTTCCAAACCATAAATAAAATTAATAAACAATTGACCAGATTAACTAGAAACAGAAAAGTAAAAGTTCTAATAACCTCAATTGGAAACAAAAATGGAGCAATAACAACAGATACCACAGAGATAAAAGAGATTATCTCTGACTACTATAAGGAACTCCATGTCCAGTAATTTGAGTATGTAGAGGAAATGGACCAAGACCTCAAATTGCACCATCTCTCTAAAATTAACCAGAAAGAAATAGTCTCTTGAACAGACCAATAGCACGCACTGAAATGGAAGAAACAATAAAAATTCTTCTGACAACAACAATAACAAAAAGCCCTGCACTAGTTGCCTTCACACCAAAAATTCCATCAAACCTTCAAAGAAGTACTTATATCCATACTGCAAAATCTGTTTCAAAATATTGAGAAGGAAGGAACCCTCCCCAACATATTGCACAAAGAAAATATTACCCTGATACCACAACTGAAAAGCAGAACTACAGGCCAATTTCACTAATGAATATTGATGCAAAATACTAAACTCTTAGCCAATAGATTACAGCTATACATTAAAAAAATTATCAAGGAGGCTTCATCTCAGCAATACAAGGCTGGTTTGCAAATCCATATATATAATTCACCATATCAACAGAAACAAACAAAGACCATATAATCATCTCAATAGATGCAGGAAAAGCATTTGACAAAATTCAGCATCCTTTTCTAACAAGAATACTTAAGAATATAGGTATAAGTGGCACATTTCTTAAAATGATTGTAGCCACCTATTAACAACCCACAGTTAATATCATACTGAATGGAGTAAACTTGAAATATTTTCCACTTAGACCTGGAAACAGACAAGGGTGTCCTCTATTGCCACTCCTATTAAACATAGTTCTGGAAGTCCTAGCCATTGCCATCAGGTGAGAGTAGGATATAAAGGATATCCACATGGGGGCAGAGGAGGTCAGACTGTCACTCTTTGCCAATGATATGATCTTATACTTAGAAAACCCCATAGACTCAACCACAAATCTCCTGGAAATGATCAGGAAATACAGTAACCTCTCAGGGTATAAAATCAATGTCCACAAATCAGGAGCCTTTGTGTATGAAAACAAAGTTGAGCAACAAATCAAGGACACAATACCCTTCACAGTTGCTCAAAGAAAATGAAATACGTAGGAATATACTTTAACAGAGGTGGTGAAGGACCTCTAGAACAAGAATTATGAAATCTTAAGAAAAGAAATAGTAAAGACATTACCAAATGGAAGAATATACCATGCTCTTTGCTGGAAAGAATCAACATTGCTTCCCAAAGCAATCTAAAAATTCATTGCAATCCCCATTAAAATACCATTATACTTTGAAGAACTGGAAATAATAGTATTTAGTTTTGTATGAAACCAGAAAAAAAAACCCGTATATCCAAGGCAATTTTTAGTAACAGAAACAAAGCCAGAGTCATCACTCTACCTATGAAGTAATATGACTTTAGGTTACATTATAAGTCCACAGTGGTCAAACAGCATGATATTGTCACAAAATAGACACATAGACATATTGAACATAATAGAAAATGAAGAGATGAAACAAGTCTCTCAATAGCCTCCTGATCTTTGATAAAACAAACGAAAGCATCCAGTGGGGAAAAGGATTCCTATTCAATAAGTGGTGTTTGGAGAACTGGATAACCACTTGTAAGAGACTGAAACTGGACCTGCACTTTTCATCACTTACAAAAATTGATTCAAAATGGGTAAAAGATTTAAATCTAAGGCATGAAATGATAAAAATCCTAGAACAAAGTTTGGGGAAATCTCTTAAAGATGTTGGACCAGGGCAAGCTTTCATGAAGAAGAATTCATTTGCAGTTACAACAAGAAAAATAAACAAATGGGACTTAATTAAAGTGAAAAGCTTCTGCACAGCTAAGGACACAATTAAAGCAAATAGACAACCTTCAAAACAAGAAAAGATATCTGCATGTCACAAATCTGACAAAGGGTTGATAATCAGAATCCACAGAGAACTCAAATTAATAAACAAAAAAGAGTTAATAATTTCATCTGTCACTTTACAAGAGGCATGAACAGAACCTTCACTGTGGAAGACAGATGAATGGCTAACATATATATGAAAAAATGCTCATTGTCCTTGATCATCAGAGAAATGCAAATCAAATCCACCCTGAATTATCACCTAACCTCAATAAGAATAGCCTATATCACAAAGTCCCAAAGTTGCAGATGCTGGTGCAAATGAGGAAAGAAGGAAACATATTTACACTGTTAGTGGGACTGCCAACTCATATAGTCTCTTTGGAAAGAAGAATGGAAACTCCTCAAGAACTCAAATTCGACCTCCCATTTTGATCCTGCAAACCCATTACTAGGCATCTACCCAGAAGAAAAAGAATCATTTTATCATGAGGACATTTCCACTAGATTGTTTATTTCAGTCCAATTCACAATCACCAAGATGTAAAAACAACCTAAATGCCCATCAACCCAGGAATGGATTAACAGTCTGTGGTATATATGTATACCATGGACTTATATTCAGCCATAAAAAAGATAGAGACTTCATATGTTTTGTATTAGTCTGGTTGGAGTTGAAATACATTCTTCTTAGTAAAGTATCACAATAATGGAAAACAAAATATCTAATATAATTATTACCAATATGAAGCCAGTAAATAATGTAATACATACCCGCATAAGAGAAAAACTCAATTCCATTCTCATTGGGGGGATGGGGAACAAGGGCAGGCAGAGAGGGAAGGAGACACAGGGATTGGTGTGCTCCCATCTAATTGGCACAATGTAAGAGTATATGGCACACCTTTTGGGTGCAGAATACAACTATAAGAGGTACTCTGCCTAACACATGCAAATATTTTAACCTAGTTGTTTGTACCTTCACATTAACCTGAAAGAAAAAATGAGGAAAATGTATTTATATCAAGTTGGATGCTCTTGTTTAAAATAAAAATTTTAGTGAAATTTTTAGTATGGTTCAATAATAGTAATAAAAGGTAAAATGTATAGAAGGTTATGGGATTTTCTCTAAAAAAGAAATGTAGCACTCAATTAATGTTAAAAATCAGATTAACCTTTTTCAATTTGGGAAACTATAATTATTTTTACCTAATTAAAACCTCAGAAATAGGTTAACTCATGAGATTATATTGCCCAGGAGAGGCAGGAATTGTTTATCATATTTTAAAAATTTCAAATCTATAAACATCTTAGTTACATAAGTGTGTTAATCCAAGAGATAGTCTGCTGTGCTTTTTTGACATGAATATGATAATTTATACTTGACACTATCCAGTCCGTGTCAAGCACTCTGTTGCTAATCACAAGTTTCTAGGAATAATTGAGTTCAAGCTGTTATTTTCCTTTCTATTGTCTAACCATATGTGATAAGGGCTTGCCCTGGAAAATAAAGTGTTTTTATTGCCTCTGGACTATTTGGCCCAAGCAACATGGAGCTGCTAACTCACAATTTTCCTTCAGCAAACTTTAGTGAACTGATTGTTTTTAGAAAAGCAATGTAATGCATATGTAATTTAGTCAGTGATGATAACAGTATGCAAATTGGTCACTTAGTGGTCCAAATTCCAGTACAGGCTCCAACACTGTTATGGTAATCTCAGTGAATACTTGACTAGTTAGGAGAACCTAGTCATCTATCAAAGCTTACAGCTGGGAGGAGGGGCAGATGGCCAACTGGAGCCAGCTTTTGACAGAAGCCCTGTCCACAGGGAAGGACAGTGACAAGAAATTACTCAATACAGCTGAAGACTGGGAGCCAAGCTGAGAGAGAAGAGAGATAACTGCACATCACCTCTGCTCAGGCAAGCTGCGACTCCAAGAAAGCCAATTTAAGGTAAAAAACTCATCCCAAAGGAAAAGTGTCCGTTCCCTCCCCCAAGAGTGTTGTTTTTTTTTTCTTTTTGGCTCACTGTAGGTTTTCTACAGGCGAGTGGTGAACTGAGGACCTCTTGTCTCACCCAACGGGAGACAGTTGCAGGAAGTAGGGACTACTTCTCCAGAAGGACCCGTCTGTGACCCTGAGCACTCTTTTGCCAGGCATGAAAGTTGAACTATCATTTTTCCTGCCTTTTTGAACTTCCAGTTCACCCTTCCCCCATTGCCTGGCAGTCCAGAAGCTTAAGCCCTGCAGAAACCAGAATGTCTGCAGTACATTGCCAGGTCTGGGCACTGCAAGGGCCTTGGTAGAAAAGCTGCACTGTAACAGTGAGCTCAGCAGTAGTGCAGGCAAAGGGGGGGGAGGCTGTCGGTCTTAGTCTGTGAAAGTGCAAACCAGCTGCAAGAAGAGGGTTGCAAGCCGCACACTCCACCATGCCGAACTGAGCGCCCCAAACCCCACACTGCCTGAGCTGCTCACTATGCACTTACGTCCAGCCAGAGCTGCTCACCATGCGCCCCATCCTGCCAGAGCTGCGCACCCAGCACCCTGCCCTGCCCGAGCCCCTGTGCCAGGATCCACCTGCTAGAGCCATGCCTCAGGACCCAGCTGCTGGAGCCACTCGGCACCCTGCCCTGCCAGAGCTGCATGTTGCAAGCCCTACCCTGCTGCTAGAGCTGCCCACCCCATGCTCCCTGAGCCACCACTACCCCCACCTCCTTGGCTGTGGGAACCATCTGAGAGCTACATAGGGACACCTCCCATGAAGATTCAGCAACCGTAGAGCAAATCTGCTGGGGTATAATCTTGGAGGTATACCTCCCCAACTCTGAGGACTACCAGAGGAAGCCAGACCTCATCCTATAGGGATACCAGTGCTGCAGAGTGGCTGGGGCAAAGGTGTGATGTCTGAGGGAGAAAATCATTTGCTGACTTGTTATCCTCTGGTTCGGACTGAGCTCAGATGGAACACTCCCCAGTTGCCATTGAGTACCCAAGGCAGGCAGGCCTCAGCTCCCCCAGGCAGCTGGTGGCAGAGGGTGGTGGCTGGCCCAAGGGGGCATTGACTTTCCTTGACTCTGGTGGTGCAAAACCCTGACATATCTGCTTATTGCAGGAAGCAGAACCACAGTCCCATGGGGTTACGCCAGTAACTGGGCGTGAAAGAGGTGCAAGGTGGGGAAAGAGACACCAATCCAATGGTCCAACCCTGCTACTAGGGGGGCCTTTCTCACTCCACAGAGCACTGGATCGAGCCACATTTGAGCAGCCAGTAGACCTCTGCTATCTAGTTGCTGGAGACCTTTTGAACTCTTCCACTTGAGAGTTGGCACTGACTGGGTCAATTGGTTTGGAACTCCTAACTTGGGCAAATCACCCCAGGACCATCTTCAGTGGTATGCTGGTTGTGTGGTAATAGGAAGGGTTGATTTTCCTCTTCCGGTTGTTGTCTGTAGGTGGCGGGGTATCTTAGTTGATTAAGAAGCTGAGACTTCAACCCAAAGTCACTGATCTGATCTACTAGGAATAGACAAAGGCCAGCTGAATAGAAGACAGAGCCACCTAACCCCACCACACCAAACAGATCCCAAGAACCTCAGACTGTAATAATGTATGGGTCCTTTGCTAAGCTGTAGGGGAAAAAGCTACAGTCACCAGTCCCAGATCCTTGACAAAGGGCTGGTTAACCACAACTCCAGGAGCCCCCAATCCAATTTCACCTTACCTTCCCATCTAGCCAGTGAAAAATAATCATTGGGCAGAATCACCAGAAAAACTCTGGCAACATGAATAATCAGAGTAGATCAAATCCTCCAAGGAATGACAAAACAAACACACCAGATGATTCCATTCATAAACAAATGGCTGAGATGTCAGAAATCTTGTTCAAAATTTTGATGGCAAGTAAGATCAAAAGAATGGAGGTAAGGATAGAATTAGAATTTCAAGGAGCAATTCAAAAGTTGACTCAATAATTCAATGAATTCAAAGAGAAAATTACCAAAGATTTTGACACATTGAGGCAAGAACTTGCAGCCCTCAAAGATCTGAGAAACACAGTAGAATCCCTCAGTAACAGAATGGAGCAGGCCAAAGAAAGGATCTTTGACACTGAAGACAAAGCTTTAGAACTCTCTCAAATGCTCAAAGAGAAAAAGAAGTGGAAAGCATAAACAGACCATTCTCTGAAAGAATTGTGGGACCTCTCCAAAACAGCAAACATTCACCTTATAGGAATCCCTGAATGAGAAAAGGTTGCTTCATAAGGCCCAGATGCTCTACTCTAAGAGATAATCAGGGAGAACTTTCCAAACCTGGCAAGAGAGTCTAAAATCAAGATAGCAGACAGTTTCACAACCCCAACACGATTCAATCCAAATAAAACATCTCCTAGACACTTCAAAGTTAATATGAAGGAGAAAATTCTGCAAGCAGCCAGATGTAAAAACAAAAAACATAACCTACAAGGGGAAGAATATTAGAATGACTGCCGATCTCTCTGCTGAAACCTTTCAAGCTAGAAGAGTGTGGTCATTGACCTTTAACATCCTAAAACAAAATGAATTTCAACCCAGGATCCTGTATCCACCTAAACTGAGTTTAATTTATGATGGAGAAATTAAATACTTTAATGACATTCACATGTTGAAGAAATTTGCCATAACTAAACCAGCTCTCCAGGATGTTCTCAGACCTATCCTCCACAATGACAAGCACAATGCTCTACAACCAAAGTAAACTCACTCAGAAACTTTTGATTGAACTACAACTTCCACAGTAGCAAAAGGATTAAAAATGTCCACTGGACTTTTGAAAAACTCGATACCCAAAATACTACCAGGCTTATCAATGCTCTCAATTAATGTGAATGCCTTAAACTGTCCTCTAAATAGGCACAGCTTGGCTGACTGGATACAAAAGCTCAGGCCAGATATCTTCTGCATACGTGAATCTCATCTTACCTTAAAAGATAAATATAGACTTGGGGTGAAGGAATGGTCATCTATATTTCAGGCAAATGGCAATCAGAAAAAAGGAAATGTTGTAATTTCATTCACAGATACAATAGGCTTTAAACCAACCCAAGTAAGGAAAGATAAGGATAGTCAGTTCATATTTGTTAAGGTCAACACTCAATATGATACGATTTCAATTATTAACATTTACGCACCCAACCAGAATGTGGAGACTCTAACAGACATGAGCAACTTGATGTCCTCCAGAACCATAATAGTCAGAGATTTTAATGCCCCTTTGACAGTGTCGGATAGATCCTCCAATAATAAACTAAGCAAAGAAATTTTAGACTTAACCCTTCAACAACTGGATTTAACAGACATCTACAGAACATTTTATCCTGACAAAATTGAATACACATTTTCTCATGAGCCCACAGAACATCCTCCAAAGTTGATCACGTCTGAGGTCACAAGTCTAACCTCAGCAAATTTAAAAGAATAGAAATTATTCTTTGCATCTGCTCAGACCATCATGGAATAAAAGTTGAACTCTGTAACAACAGGAATCTGCATACTCATACAAAAATATGGAAACTGAATAACCTCATCCTGAATGACAGCTGGGTCATAGATGAGACTAAGCAGGAAATTACCAAATTTATGGAACAAAACGATCATGAAGACACTAATTGCCAGAACCACTGGGATACCACAAAGACAGTTCTAAGAGGGAAATTTATAGCATTTCAAGCCTTCCTGAAAAGAAGAGAAAGAGAAGAAGTTAATAACTTAATAGGACATCTCAAGGAACTGTAAAAGGACAAACATGCCAACCCCAAACCCAGCAGAAGAAAAGAAATAACTAAAATTAGAGCAGAATTAAATGAAATTGAAAACAAAAGAATTATACAATAGATCAATAAATCAAAAAGTTGATTTTTTGAAAAGGTTAATAAGATAGATAAACCTTTGGCTAACCTAACCAGAAATAAAAGAGTTAAATCCTGAATTTCATCAATCAGAAATGATAAAGGCCAAATAACAATAGACCCCTCAGAAATTAAAAAAATCCTTAATGAATATTACAAAAAACTCTATCCTCAGAAGTATGAAAATCTGAAGGAAATAGACCAATACTTAGAAATATGCCACCTTTCTAGACTTACCCAGAAAGAAGCGGAAATGTTGAACAAGCCCTATATCAAGTTCTGAAATAGCATGAACTATAAGAATCTCCCCAAAAAGAAAAGCCTGGGACCAGATGGCTTCACATC
>CAUYRH010087323.1:0-28143 GCA_963574655.1 Perodicticus potto
CGAGTTCGAATCCAGCCCGGACCTGCCAAACAACAATGATGGCTGCAACCAAAAACTGGCCAGGCGTTGTGGCGGGCACCTGTGGTCCCAGCTACTTGGGAAGCAGAGGCAAGAGACTCGCTTGAGCCCAGGAATTGGAGGTTGCTGTGAGCTGTGATGCCACAGCACTCTATCCAGGGTGACAGCTTGAGGCTCTGTCTCAAAAAAAAAAAAAGGATATAGTACAAACAAATTTCACCACATGCAAAACTATGCCAAGAACATTTTAATGGATGCTGTGGGGCAACACCCAGATCTCCCCTTCTTGAATCAGACACTCACTTGCCCGGCAGCTCTGAGTGGTGGCAGCTAGTTTTCCGCCGAATCTCTATCTGATAATTGAAGCGGGCTCCGGGTCATACTCTCTCCCCGTGGGAAAAGGGGGAGCGCTTGCTGGTATCAACAGACAACTCTGACCCTGCCCATGGGATCCTAAGACCTCCTGCGTACACATCACCAGTCACCACCTCCCTCAGCCCCGTCCTACTTCCCTCACCCTGTTAGGGTGTGTCGCTGAAGGTACACCCCAATAAAGTTCCTGCGCGTACTCTCCGTCTCAGTGTCTATTTCCCTGGGAAGCTGACCTGAAACAAAAAGGAAGTCTGGTTTCCTAAATAGAACCATCAATAACACTTACGAAACCACATTTAACAGTCAATGACAGAAAAGATTCAGCAACGAAGAGCTTTAGAACAGCAAAGCCATCAATACAAAAAAATGGGAATAACAGCAAAACACACACACGCTCACTATATATCAAGAACACGTGGCAACAGGATGCAGAGACAGTAGCCATGTGCAAAAGCAAAGTGGGAGTAGACGAGCTCTAGAAAGCCAGGGCAGCCCATTCAGAGCTGGGAGGGCGGGGAGGCGGCTGCCTGAGAAGCAGGAGCAGCCGTCAGCGCAATCTGCTCACAGCACCGGGCCTGCAGCCCCGGGTACAGACGGTCATGCGCAATGACAGGCTCTATAAATAGCTGTGCAACCAGAAAATCATAACCCAGTCTTCGTAATTACAGACCGAGGGGTCTTACAGATGATTCTTTAAATGTGAGCACAAGCTGTCTGCATGCAGCCCTGAGATATCTACTCACAGACAGTATCACCACTGAGTACATCATGGTTTAAAAAACGTGTCCATCAAAGACACGTGTCCTTTTCTAAACCAGAAGCTAGAAAATACAAAATGAGGAAGCATGTTCTTTGGGGTGTTTTCAGCTTCCCAATGGCAGATTCTGAGAGGCCAAAGGGCACCCAAACAGCAAGATTTCTGAAGTGTAAAGAGTTACACAGAGACCAGTCATGACAGAGAAGGCAACTTCCGGGGGGTGTGAGGAGGAAAGGGGGGGCAGAAAAAGCAGAGAGAGTAAATTCGCTAAGATAGGTGAGGCTGTGTATCCCATTGAGGATGGGCATGGGAGGGTGATGATGGGGAAAAAAGAAAGAAAACACGAAAACAGGAAAGGAAAAGCATTTGTGCTAATTTGCAACAAGTCACAGCAAAATCCTAACAAGTGGTCACCGAGTCTTTTTCAAGAGCATCCTTGCGCACCTCTCAATACCCCCTACAAAATTAGTCTCTCAGAAACAAAACTCAATTGATGAGACAACACATCAGAAGGCAACTCGAGACACAGCAGAGAACAATGGGTTAAGACCAAGAGGGCAGGTGGCGCCCTTAGCTTAGTGGATGGGGCGCCAGCCACATACATAGCTTCGAACCCGGCCTGGGCCAGCTAAACAACAATGACAACTCCAAAAAAAAATTAGCCTGGCGTTGTGGCGGGCGCCTGTAGTCCCAACTACTTGGGAAGCTGAGGCAAGAGAATCGCTTAAGCCCAAGAGTTGGAGGTTGCTGTGAGCTGTGATTCCCTGGTACTCTACCCAGGGTGACAGCTTGAGACTGTCTCAAAAAAAGACCAAGAGGGAAGAATAAAGACCTACATGTATACACAAATTGAACTGCTAACATTTTACACCAGAGAAGAAAGAATAGGTAAACCAGTGTTATAAGTATAGCTGTATCAACTGCATCTCCAAAAGATATTCTCAAGTAATAGCTTGGTCTTTGGGTCCAATTTTATCCTAAAAAGATACTGGCCCATGAGAAATTCCTAAGTTGAAAGACTTAGGCAGGCTCAGTACATTCTCTCAAAATCAGCAGACAGGGCCTCACGAGTCAGGTGACAGTGGGGCGATGTGGGTCATTAAAGGTCGTGAGAATGAACAGGTAAGACCCCATAGGTCGGCACAGCCAGGAGGGGCCCAGACATCAAAGCCAGGCAAACAGCCTCATGACGACTCTAGGTAGTCAGCTCAAGCAGACCAGGGCCTGGACAGCCATAGGAGTAGAGGCCCCAAGACCTCTGTTCTTGCAAGTCCCCTCCCCTGGGCTCCTGAGCCTCCCCCACCAGGATCTAGCAACTAAAACCTATCAGCCCTTCATATGACATCTGTTCTCTGGCTGGTCAGTGCCCATTTTCTACTGTTTTTTAAATATTTGTACATCACCCCTGCCAATGTATGAAGTTTAACAAAAGCTACTCAGGCTTTTGGGCTAGAGTTCAAGGCAGGATTTCACGTCCCAAAGGTGAGCTACAGTTGTAAAGCAAGGAAGCAGGGATGCAGCATTTACTAGCACACACTGGTCTGATAAGAAATGTTTCAGAAGCATCAACACCCCCAACCGAGGACGCACACCGCAGGAAGGAATGACCATTCCTGCCCACTGTCTGGGGGCTGAACCTTTGCCCTTGAAGAGATTGAATGTGAATTTGGTCTGTGTTCAAGTCTTAAATGCTTTTCTGGCAGTACATTCCCTCTCAAAATCTGCTTACTCTGAAGACACACTTATCAGCAAGAAGGGGAAAAACATGTTTTCATAACCTAAAATCTTCTGATAATTTATACTGAGTAGAGAGAGAAAGGGGACAAGGAGGGCTAAAAGGACCAGATGCCAAACAAAGATGGTTAGGGAGAAGTTTGGGATAAATTAGTAACTAGTCCATGTGGGGATGGCTACAGCATTGTTTACTGTTTATATCTGCTCTGCCTTTGGCTTGGATCACAAGGACATGTCCATAAATTATGCATTAGAAATCGCCCTGTACTGACTCCTTTTCCTAAGATGATGTTATTGAATCTAGATTAGTGGCTAAAAGCTTTGAAGAGGTTTTGTTTCCTTTTCTTGCCTCTCTTGTAGTTATCCCGGCAAGAGTTATGAACTTTTTAACCTGGATCATACGATTCCTGTTGACTTTTTCCATTAGAGCGAATTAAGTGGAGTTTATTTCAATGTGTCTTTTTTATAGCATTCATCTCAGTTTGACTTATGAAATATGAGGCAGAGACAAGAGACATGGTCTTTGTGTCCTTCTTTGTTCCTACTTATGTTTGGCACAAAGTAGATTCTCAATATGTTTGAGTTTTGATTTTTCCTATTTATTTATTTATTTTTTGAGATAGAGTCTCACTATGTCACCCTTGGCAGAGTGCTGTGGCATCATAACTCACAGCAACCTCTAACTCTTGGGCTTAAGCGATTATCTTGCCTCAGCCTCCCACGTAGCTTGGGACTACAGGCGCCCACCACAACACCTGACTATTTTTGCTGTAGTTGTTATTGTTGTTTGGCAGGCCCGAGCTGGGTTCAAACCTGCCAGCTTTGGTGTATGTGGCTGGCGCCCTAGCCACTGAGCTACAGACACCAAGCCTGATTTTTCTTTTTTAAAGACCCATTGGTCTGAAAATGCAAATTAGAAACTTAAATACACCAATACTTGAAACATGTTTTAAGAAGGCTGGGCAAGGTAGCTCATGCCTATAATCCTAGCACTGTAGGAGGCTGAGATGGGAGGATTGGTTGATCTCGGAAGTTGGAGACTAACCTGAGCAAGAGTGAGACCCCATGTCTACAAAAAAATAGAAAAATTAGTCCAGCATTGTGGCCAATGCCTACAGCTTCTTGGGAGCCTGAGGCAAGACGATCACTTGAACCCAGGAATTTGAGGTTGCTGTGAGCTAGGCTGACGCCATGGCACTCTAGACTAGGCAATAGAGTGAGACTGTCAAAAAAGGAAGGAAGGGGCTCGGCGCCTATGGCTCAACGGGCTAGGGCGCCAGCCACGTACACCTGAGCTGGCGGGTTCGAATCCAGCCTGGGCCTGCCAAACAATGACGGCTGCAACCAAAAAATGGCCGGGCGTTGTGGCGGGCGCCTGTAGTCTCAGCTACTTAAGAGGCAGAGGCAAGAGACTCGCTTGAGCCCAGGAGTTGGAGGTTGCTATGAGCTGTGATGCCACTGCACTCTATCCAGGGTGACAGCTTGAGGCTCTGTCTCAAGGAAAAAAAAAAAATAAAAAAAAGGATGCAAGAGTAGAGCATCCAAAAAAAAAAAGGAAGGGAGGGAGAAGGCAGGAGGGAGGGAAAGAGGGAGAAAGGAAGTAGAGTTCTCTTTTAAGGACTTGACCTAGAATATGCATACACCACTTCTACTTATAGCCAGTCAGCCAGAACTTAAGCCACATAGTCACACATAACTGCATCAAAAGCAGGAAAATGTAGTCTCTTGCAGCCCTTCCATGCGCCCAGCTACAACCAGGGTATTCCTATTACAAAAAGGAACCAAAAAAGACAAAATAAAAAATGGATTCTGAGGGAAGATTCACAGTCTCTACTACAGTGAGCGACTGTTAAAATTTTTTATACCACAGAGTTTCACTGGTTATCTATAAAAAGTACTTAAGAGAGCTGCCAAATTTAAAAGTGAATTATGCATCTTTATTTTACAGAAAGGCAAGAGTTCTAAAATTGCTAACTTTCAGAGACAGCAAGAATCCATCAGCAGCAGCAATTTTCAAACAAATAAAGGTGATGTTTGAACAATGAATGAAAAAGTAGCTGCTCTTTTAAATTTGTGGAATAGAAAAACACTTTGAAAATGATGAAAATTTGAATATATTTCTAATAACATGTGATTTTGTTCCCCCACTCCCAAAATGTAAGTTTGTTATCTAGAACAGTTCTAATGTTGTAGATTTTAACATTCAAAATGGAGTTCTTTAATGTGTTTTAAAACCACTAAATGAAGAATTTTTTTCAGCAAGTTTTGTAATCATTTAAGAGTATAAAAATCGGGGCAGTGCCTGTGGCTCAGCGAGTAGGGTGCTGGCCCCATATGCCAAAGGTGGAGAGTTCAAACCTGTCCCTGGCCGAAAAGTGCAAAAAAAAAAAAAATAAAATAAAATAAAAGTATAAAAATCAACACCTCCACAGCAGCTGGCCTAAAGTAATTGTAGTCTCTTAACAAAAGACTATATAATTCACTTAAAATCTTATTTGAGTGGTTTTAAAACACATTAGAGAACACTATTTAACATCTTCAAATTAGTTTATAAGAAAAGCAACTGACATCAAAGAAAGATGAACTTTGCATAATCAAAAGATGAAACTGGAAAAATGAATCTCTTGATTAGTAAGAGCAGTTATTGTGGTTCTTCCACTTGAATCTTTTCTTTCAGGTGATTTTTTAAAGAAATTTGGTTTTAGTAATAGTAACTACTAAAACCAAATATCATAATAAATTGAGCTTAAAACCAGACATTTGAATTACTAAATCACGGTATTAAAAAAGGATTTAAAAAAATAATAAAACATGTTTAACTGCATTTTTCTCCCAATGAAATTTGTTTTTATGTATGCAATATTTTAGAATAGGGGTACGTGTATATAATTTGTAAATTAATATACATATTGAGTTTGCATGCTCAAATTTATTTACCTGGTGGAGTCAATACTGTATGTTTATCTTTAATATATTCTGTATATTTATCTTTAATATATTAGGAGAAATAAAAATCTAAATGGACCAATATTCATAAAAGATACTAAAAAGGATCAGAGAATGATCTAACATGAAAAAGGTTCTGGGCGCAAATTTTACACACACAACTTCCATGAAATGCCAACTTACATAGCACTGAATTATTATACTGCTGTTTGTTTCTGAAATATTTCTTTAAATAAATAAATACATATATATGTATCCGTTTTACATATATACATATATCCTTTTTAAAATACATCTGTAAGTTCCTATTACCATTAACTATTAAAATCTCTGTATTCTCCCATACATTGATTCAATAAGCATTGCCATTTCCAAAAGCATATACCTTATGTTAAAAAGGGCTACGTATGCACAGTCAAGTTCTGTCTAACCTAGCAATAGATAATTCTTTTATATTATTCAAATTATCCCAAGAAATAGGAAAAAGATGAAAAATTTCTCAGTTCATTGGAAGATGCTAACACAATCTAAAACTGTTGATTTTGATAAACCAACAATTGATAAACTAAGAGGAAAAAACCTTGGTAAACCTTGGTTAAACCTTGATAAACGCAAGGGAAAAAACAACTATAGACCAATATAACATATGAATATAAATTTTAAAATTCTAAATAAAATCATGCCAAAACTATAGCAGTAAGTTAGAATTATAATATTCCAAGACTAAAAAGAAATGTACTCCAAGAAGTCAAGGCTGACTTCATAAGGACCTCATCACCATAATTTGTTACAATTATAAATTAAAGGAAAAATAATTATACCAATAGGTACCTGAAAAATTCAATTAAATTGTTAAAATTCAATTAAATTCAAGAGCAATTATTTATTTAAAAACTAAATAAAATGAGACGAGAAGGGAACTTCCTGAGTATTGAAAAGATTACCTATCAGAAAGTACTTATTTGGAAACACTTGATTTTTTTCCCCCAAGGTTAGGTGGAGATAGTGATCAAGAAGTGCTTATTTGGGAGTCCTTGATCTCTTCCCTAGATTAGATCTATCTAGGGACATCCCTAGGGTCTATCAGTTAGGTTCTCCAGAGAAACAGAGAACAGAGATTTAGTATAAGGATTTGGCTCACACAGTCATGGAGGCTGATAAATCCAAGTCGGTAGATAGAGTGGACCCCTGTGCAGAAGACCCAGAGAGAGTTAACATTTTACTCAAAGGCCCACAGGCAGGAAGAGCCAATGTTCCAGCTAAGGTCTAAAGGCAGTCAGGTGACTAATTCTCTCTTACTCAGGAGAAGGTCAGTCTTCTGTATTATTCAGACCTTCAGCTGTTTGGCTGCAACCCACCCACATTATGGAAGGCAGTCTGCTTTACTCAAGTCCAACAATTTAAATGTCAATCTCATCCAGAAACACCCTCACAGAACTATCCAGAATAATATTTGGGCCAGACAACTTGACACAATATTAACTGACATAGAATATAAATACTCCCATCATGGCCATGATATCATAGAATCTAGAGTTGGAAGGACATTCTTATAATGGCTTTTCCCAACTGGTAATAGGAACCACCTCCATATCATCAATGGTTGGAGACTGATGTTCCTTATTTTTTATACTTATGTTTAAATATAAACACACACAGTCAGTTTTTCCATGTTCAAAGATAGCCTGAGGATATTCTTAATATGCTTAAACGAGAAAATCTGAGAAGATGGTGTCCTGCTGATACAATTTACATTGGTTTCTTCTCAGTTTTGGTCATCTTAAGTTTCTACTTACATTCTGTTCATGATGGATGAAATTTTACTAAAATAATAATTTAAACATATCTAGAGAGCTAGATTTTTTTTGGCACTGAAAATATACAAACTCAACTTTATTTTCAAACATATATGTCACTTATTTTAACTTAATTGTAAGAAGTATGAGCTCCCACTACAGTGCAGGAGAGGTCGCTCATTCCACCCTATCTTATGTACCCTAAAGTGTTCCTAAATAATTTCTCAGTCACAGCAAAAAAAAAAAAAAAAAAATCAGAATAGGTTCTGCGCCTGTGGCTCAACAGGCTAAGGCCCCACCACGTACACCTGAGCTGGCGGTTCGAATCCAGCCCGGGCCCGCCAAACAACAATGACGGCTGCAACCAAAAAACCGCTGGGTATTGTGGCAGGTGCCTGTAGTCCCAGCTACTTGGGAGGCAGAGGCAGGAGACTTGCTTGAGCCCAGGAATTGGAGGTTGCTGGGAGATGTAATGCCACAGCACTCTATCCAGGGTGACAGCTTGAGGCTCTGTCTCAAAAAAAAAAAAATCAGAATAGGCTTAAGTGAGGGACTACTTTTTTGCTCTATGGAAATGGACTTAACTCAGCCCACTCCTTTTACGGTTAGAACACCTACAACAAAGTAGTGAAAACTACAATGTATTTTCAAAAGCATTGTTGGAAATAGATGCAAAGTCAGGATGGCAGTAGAAATAAGTGAATCAAAGGGATTAATAAGGGATGATTAAAAATAGATCTGCTGGGAAGTAAGATCACACCAAGTTCTATACTTGGCCATTTGAGTTTAAAGAAAAGTCTATATTACAAACGCTTACTTTAAAAATAGTATTGCTTTGGCTGGGCATAGTGGCTCACATCTGTATTCTTAGCACTTTGGAAGGCCATGAAGGGAGGATAGCTTGAGGTCAGGAGTTCAAGATCAGCCTGATAAACATAGTTAGATCCTTTCTCTACCAAAAATGCAGAGAAATTAGTCAGGTGTGGTGGCACATACCTGTGTTGCCAGCTATGGTTTGGACATGAGGCAGGAGGATAGCTCGAGTGTGAGGTTTCATTGAGCTATGATAATGTCCCTACACTCATGGCTGGGCAGCAGAGGGAGACTCTGTCTCAAAAAAAGAAAAGAAAAGAAAAAGAGAGAAAGGAAGAAATATATATAGAGAGAAAGAGAGATTTAATTTAATAAGGGAGGACGAGGAGGACCAGAGGACATATTATTTCATGCCAAACTTAGATCAATTTAGCTAACATCACATCAGTGTCTGCTTTTTCTCATAGGGATTAAGGATCATGGACTTGGGCACCTTCACGCTTGGTTAATTTAAAAAGCCTCCTTAGCACAATAATGGTATGGTCAATAGGTTATTAAAAACACATACATGTAGACGGGGATGGTGGCTCACATCTATAATCCTAACACTCTGGGAGGCTGAAGTGGGTGGACTGCTTCAGTTCAGGAGTTTGAGACCAGCCTAAGCAACGGTGAGACCCATTTCTACTAAAAATAGAAAAACTGAGGAAGGAGAATCACTTGACCCCAAGAGTTCAAGGTTGCTATGAGCTATGATGAAGCCACGGTCCCCTACCCAGGGCAACAGAGTGAGGCTGTGTCTCAAAAAAAAAAAAAATGAGAAAGTCATACTCTTTTATGTATATATATACATACACACACACACACACACACACACAGTCAAAATGACATTAAGAGGAACAGTATGACTTTCTCATTTAGACCCCTGGGAGACTGGCAAAGCCAGCAGTCCTGAGTCAGAGTTTGCCCTACCCCTGGCAGAGATGGCAAAAATGGGGGAAATTAGAAAGGTATTTGACCTTCAGAGAATGCCGATGCTGAGGGGCTGGGACACAGTCTGGGACAAAGAGGCAAAAAGAAAGCCCTTCCTCCACTGAGGAGGTAGAGATCATGGAAAAAAACAAAGACAAGTGGCAGAAGACAAGGCCATTTGGCCTGGCCCAGCCTTTGACAGTCCCTTGATCCAACCCAACCCTGTCCCTACCCACATAGTTTCAAAGCATTCGGCTAAACTCTTTACTACTACAACTCCTACTGGTACCCATGTGCATTTATTTCAAAATAAGGAAATGACAGCAGCCTCCAGACTATACCCTTTGGAGAGAAGGAACATCTTGGAAGGATGGCCTATACCTGTTTTCCCCTCTCCACAAAGGCAGAAATAAATGACCTCAATGGGAAAGAAATTAAGATGCACTTATTGATTTACAGGTAAGGATTAGCCGTCTTATATCTCAGTTAATAAAATGAAACCACTTTACCAAAAGGAGTAAACCCTTCTAGAGTAAGGTTATAAAATCAGCAAATGTATACTGTCACCATCAAACGACTTTTTCTCTTTGGAGGAAATCTCTTTTAAATTCCTTAAAAAGATTAGTTGTAACTATTAATGCAATTCAATAATTGTCACAGATATGTGTGCAAACATCCAAAGCCGTTCCTATATGATTTAATGTGACTAAACATAACACACCACTAAGAAAGAAAAACTAGAACATAAAATGCTACCTAGAGTCACAGAATGCAGAATACATAAATAATAAGGATATATACTTTGGGCAGGTAACATCAATGGAGCCAAAAGAAGTAGAAAGCAACGGCCAAAGCAGCTCCGAAGAATTGTAAAATCCTCTCTTTGACATACAAGCACAGCTTGCAATTAAAATTTTTCCAGCAGCTCAGTATGGAAAAACATTCAAGCTAAACATAATCCCAAGCTCTCTCTCTACTTGTATACTTTCCAAGTGGAAGAATCATGGAAATCGCTTTTAGTTCTCTCAAACCCCTCAGTTTAATCCTCTGCTTTCAGGTCATCTCACCTCCCAACAGGTCTATTTTTAGCATCCCTTATTAATCTCTTTGCTTCCCTTATCTCTGCCATCATCGTTTCCTGAAACAGGACATAATTTCCTGACACAGGAAGGATAAACACAAATTTCCTGATACAAAAGCTGAATTACTACAAAGGCACCAGCAGATTTTAAACTTTCTTAGTCTTGAAAACTGAATTTCTATTATTCTGCTCTGTCTTCTAAGTCAGCAGAATTAGAAAGTGAGTGTTGCCAAAAGAGCACCTGCAACATGAAGGTATAGGAAATATAAATGAAATTCACCTGGAATGGAAACATTATGTTTATTTTCATACAGTGTGCAGAGACTTTTAAGGCCCTTCAGAGTCCATTTATCCATTCACCACTCGTCTCTCTTCTTCTCCACTTTTTTTTGAACCGCATTTATTTGATAACTCAACTTATATTTGTTGAGGTCTCCTGGGCTGCGCTAAGACTAGAAACAAAAGAGAACAGACGAGGGAGGCAGCTTCGGAGCAGCCAGTCCAGCAGGGGAAGCAGACTTAGAAGCACACAGAGCAATGATGGTGACATGATGGAACTGACCAGGCGATCAGTCCCTAGGGGGAAGGGGAACTACCGTGTGAGGAAGCCAGGACCACGGCTTCAAAACCCAGTGAGGATTCAGCAGACACAAGGTCAAGGAAAGGCCTGCTGGTGAGAGAGAGGAAGATTCATGAAGGCATTTGTGAACTAAAATAAAATCTTAAGCCCCGCCAGCTGACTGAAAGGATTTCCTCTTGGCCAAGAGGACTGTCCTGCCCCCCCACAAAAAAAAAACTCTTAAAGTTGACTGCTGGCCCTGAGAAGGGAGGTCATACATGCTTAGTTATGTCTTGCCCCTTCTGATGTTATTTTTTGTAACAATAAGGTACAAAATCATTAACAAACCTAAAACCATGTAAGACAAAGGTTAAACTATATCTCACCAATTTACTTAACAGATCACTTGAGTCTAGGTACACAAGTGTGTCTAATGGCTTGTCTATGATTAGCAGACTTCCTAAACTTAAAATAATCCAAGCCTTTAGCCAGAGTTTCATTTCTTTAACCAATTACAAATCAAAGAATATTTAAACCCACATATAACCTGTAATTCCCCTCTTCAAGATGTCCTGCTTTTTTTTGGCCAAACCAATTTGGTTTTGAGACAGAGTCTCACTTTGTCACCCTTGGTAGAGTGCCACCGCATCACAGCTCACAGCAACCTCAAACTCTAGGGCTTAAGGGATTCTCTTGCCTCAGCCTCCAGTTGCTAGGACTACAGGCGCCCACCACAACACCTGGCTATTTTTTTGTTGTAGTTGTCATTGTTGTTTAGCAGGCCTGGGCTGGGTTTGAACCCCGGTGTATGTGGTCGGCGCCCTAACCACTGAGCTATGGGCACCAAGCCCACCTTCCATGTATTGATTTATGACTTTATGTTTCATTCCTATATCCCTAAAATTCATAAAAACCAAACTGTACCCAACCACAGCCAGAATACTGGCTCAAGGCTTCTTGGGTGTGTCTCCCCCAGGTCATGGTCACACATATTCAGCTCAGAATACACCTCTCTAAATTATTTTACAGAGTTCGGGCTCTTTTCCTTTGACACATTGAAAATAAATAATGAAGTAGGAGGCTAGGGATGAGATCACAATAACCTTTCCCTCCTGCCTAACTCTAAAGGCAGTTAGGTTTGATCTTTTTAAAAGAGAAAGAAGAGACTCCCTTAGGTTCCTGAATGAAGAGCTTATTGTCTGTGTGACAGACCACAAGCCAGAATGCTTCACACCAGGTGTAAGTGTACTTGGAGAACTCAGAAGACAGAGGGGATACAAAACATAAAGTACCATGACCCAAGATTCTGCTTGGATCATATTCATAACTCTGCTATGAAAGTGCAAACATTTCTATGCAGAGTCCCATCTCAAAAACACGGTACCCGTTAGTAGAGGTCACCTGCACAGAAAGTGGCAGCAGAACAGGAGGGGAAAAGGCAGCAGGTAAGAGGGAGAATCACTTAAAGACATACATACAATAATCAAGGGACAAAAGGGTATCAGAGACACAATGCCGATTTCACAGTTTGGTTTGGACTAACACTGAGACCCACAAGAGCTCTGTCCGTCTAGCACAGCTGATGCAGAATAGAAGAACATCATTTTATGTGTTAGTCATTTCTAGATTCATTTAATAAAACAGTCTCCGATTACATGATACCAAACTAGCACTAATCCCAAAGTCTCACAAAGAAATGTTACCAAAACATTAAAAAAAAAAAAAAGAACCTGACAATGTTAATGTTAAATGCTATTTGAACATTTGTAGAGCTTAGATAAAACACAGGAAATCCAAAATTTTTAAAAAGCAAACATGACATTGAAACAAAAATCTGACGCAGACTGTCCAAAATAGAAAACTTCAGACCAATCTCAGGTATAAGTATTTATGTAAAAATCCAATTAAAATATCAGCAAGTGGAGGCTGGGTACCATCTAGCACTGGGGGAACAAAGAAGGAGGAATCCTTATGCTCAGGAGTTTGAGACCAGCCTAAGTAAGAGTGAGACCATGTCTCTACTAAAACTATAAAAATAAGCCCAGCGTTGTGGTGGGCGCCTGTAGTCCCAGCTTTTTGGGAGGCTCACTTCAGCCCAGGAGTTGGGCTGCTTTGAGCTAGGCTGACACCATGCCACCCTAGCCAGGACAAGAGAGTGAGACCCTATCTAAAAAAAAAAAAAAAAAAAACCCAGCAAGTAGAATCTGCAGCCCACGAAAAGAATACAACATGATGAAAGGGGATTTGTTACAGAAACTCGAGAAGAGTCAGTGTTAGAGTAGCTGTTATTATATTTCATAGGTCTAAAGGGAAAAACCATATGATCACCCCCTTTGACGCAGAAAAAGCACTGGGGAAAAAAATCAGCAAATGATCTTGATTAAAAACATTTCAATAGGCTCAATGCCTGGGGCTCAACGGGCTAAGGCGCCAGCTACGTATACCTGAGCTGGCAGGTTCGAATCCAGCCCAGGCCCACCAAACAACAATGACGGCTGCAACCAAAAAATGGCCAGGCGTTGTGGCGGGCGCCTGTAGTACCAGCTACTTGGGAGGCAGAGGCAGGAGACTCACTTGACCCCAGGAATTGGAGGTTGCTGTGAGCTGTGATGCCACAGCACTCTATCCAGGGTGAAAGCTTGAGGCTCTGTCTCAAAAAAAATAAATAAATAAAAATAAAAACATTTCAATAAAATAGGAATAGATGAGTCATTCAGGACTGGATCCTTTCAGGAAAGCAGAGAAACCCATTAGGTATTTCAACAGAGGGGATTTAATGAAGGGAATAATTTAAACAGAAGATTTATTTTCAGAAGATTGAAACAGCAAAAATAGGACACTGAGGTAACCAAGAGGTAATAAATGGAAGGAAGCAGCTACCACCCCTGGTGTTGGGGAGACAAAAGGAAACATTACGTTACAAGATCATGGGTGCTCATAGGAGGAACCCAACAGAGCTGGGGCTCAGACCTGGGGGAGAGGAGGGTGCTCCTCAGCTGCTGTTATATCCTGAGGAGCTCAGAGGAGAGACGCACTTCTAACTTGGGACTCCTTTCTTTGAGGTGGAGACATTGCCTATCTGCTACTGGCACCTGTAAGGGAGAGTGACAAAGGCTGAGATGAGATACCTCTAACTGAGGCACCTCTGACACAGGAAGTGCTTCTCCCTCCTTCCTTGCAAACTCCCTCTAGTGCCCTCTACTGACAGAACCTATCAGCAGGTGCTGTCAAAAGAATCTGAGAAATGTATTTGACGGAGTCCTGACCCCAGCCAGGGAGTATAGTAAATGAGTGAGGTGAAGTGGAGAGAACAAAAGTAAATTACCGGCACAAATGGATACTTCTGAAACAATAAAACGCACCTATCTCAACACAAAAGCCAACCTATGCTGAATAAAAAACACCAGAAATACTCCCAGTAAAGTCAAGAACAGTAAAAGGGTATCCACTCTTACTTCTATCATTTAAACATTCTGCTTGATGCGCCAGCCAATATAATTATACAAGAAAAATAAATAAGAAATGTAAAAGTTGAAAGGGAAGATATACAATAATTACTATTTGCAAATGATATGTTAATATAC
Organism: Perodicticus potto; assembly: GCA_963574655.1. Lineage (NCBI taxonomy): Eukaryota > Metazoa > Chordata > Mammalia > Primates > Lorisidae > Perodicticus > Perodicticus potto. The sequence goes on from CAUYRH010087323.1 coordinate 14,633, forward strand.
TGGGAAAATCCAAGAGATTCCACTAAAGATTACTGCAGTAGATGTTTCAGATTATAAGATTAAGACAATGAAACTAATAATTTCACATCAAAAAATACAAATAGAAAATAAAATAAAAAACAAGACCCATTTTCAATCACAACCCACAAGACAAAATACTAGAAATAATCTTTACAAGAAATATGAACTACATGAAAAAGATACTTCACCGGGCGCAGTGGCTCACGCCTGTAATCCTAGCACTCTGGGAGGCTGAGGTGGGTGGACTGCCTGAACTCAGGAGTTCGAGACCAGCCTGAGTAAGAGTGAGACCTCATCTCTAAAAAATAGCCAGGCATTGTGGCAGGCACCTATAGTTCCAGCTACTTGGGAGGCTAAGGCAAGAGAATCATTTGAGTCCAAGAGTTTGAGGTTGCTGTAAGCTGTGACACCATGGCACTCTACCAACTCTGTCTCAAAAAAAAAAAGAAAGAAAGAAAAAGAAAAAGGCTCTTCCACAAAAGAAGAGCTAAACAAATAGAAAAGCATACCTACTTTTCCTTAAAATTATACAACCTAATTCTAATATTCATATGAGGGGAAAAAATAGCCAATCAAAAGGGTATTACAATGAGGGTGAAGAAGAACATACTACAATGTTAAGCTTCAGCAATTAAAACAAACCATTATGAATGACCATATGACTATATTTATGAAAAATGAAATATATGAACCTTTAATGTCTTAACTCTCATTCTGGGAGTCCATCCACAGACATTTGCACACATGTAAAATGACTAAGGTTTTAGATTTCATCGCTGTTTATAAAAGAAAATATAAGAAAAATCCCAAATGCATTAATGGGGAGGCGGATGGTTAACGAAATTGTGTTCATGCATGCAATGGAATACTATGCGCTACAAAAAGACGCAGAACACTCCGGAAAACTCTCCAAGGTACATTAAGTGACCAAAACACCATAAAAAGCAGCGTGCACAGTATGTTACTATCTGTATACACTGGAGAAAGATAAAATATGTTTTTATTTCTTAATATATGGAAAAGTAAAGAATGAAAGGTTTCACAAAACCTAAGAATAGTCATCACCCAGGAGAATCCTTGTTCCAAAAATGAAGAATAAGAATGGGATAACGACTTCTCACTGATATATCTTCATATGTTTTAATTTTTGAGTCACGTGAAAGTGTTACTTTTCCAGAAATTAAACAAATAAATAAGCAACAACAGCAAATGTTGCCAAACCAAATGTTCAAACCCCCAGTTCCACTGCTACAACCTTATATGTAGAATGAAGAAAAACAAAGCAAAACATTAACAAACCAAATTTACCCTTTAATTCTGCACAAAACATACAGAAAACTCTCAAGAAAATGCAAGCGCAGCCACAGAAGAGAAGTAAGGAAGCACTGACATTAAATTCAGTGAATGATAAATTCCTTCTCTGATCACACATGACTGCAAGATGAAGGTAATAGAGAGAGAGCTCCCAATGATAGAGAGAGAGAAGTCTTACCAACTCGATTGTATTCCATTTTAGTTCCTGGACAGAAGCTCCTCTCAGTGGGTTGGGTTTGTATGACCACACCCCTCGGAACTAATGGCCCAGAGTGAGCTGGCCTCCAGGGTCTGGCAGTTGGGATGGGCAAAACTGTCCACAAGTAAGGAAGGTGACGATGGTCTTCAGGGCCCCTGGCCTCATCCTGTAGATCTCAGCGCCCAGCCCAGGGGCAGATGCCAGGTTTTGAAGAGCCCTAATCTTGGAATCTATTAAAGTAGTGGCAGCAAAGGTATTACCTAGATTCCAGCTATTGAAAAGATCTACAGGGTCCAAGGCAAGAATTAATAACGTGGAAGAGGAGACAATCAAAAGGAAACCCAAAATACTTTCCTCACTGATAGCCAACCCCTCTTCTGTACAAAATGTTTTCTTCAAAGCACAAAAGAAATGAAATGTGCAGAAATCTCATAAGTGACCTGGATCTCAAGGCCCAGGAACTAAAATATAAGATTAAAAATTCTGGGCGGTGCCTGTGGCTCAGCGAGTGGGGGACCAGCCCCATATACCAAAGGTGGCGGGTTCAAATCCGGCCCCGGCCGAACTGCATCAAACAATAGCCGGGTGCTGTGGCGGGCACCTGTGGTCCCAGCTACTTGGGAGGCTGAGGCAAGAGAATTGCCTAAGCCCAAGAGCTGGAGGTTGCTGTGACCTGTGACTCTACAGTACTCTACTGAGGGTGATAGAGTGAGACTCTGTCTCTACAAAAAAAAAAAATTCTTAGTTATACCTTCATTTTTATACACAGTCCTCATTGTATAAAAATTGCATCCAATAATAGAGTTCTAGAATTCTATACATGTCCCTTGCTTTTGCATTTTTTCTCACCTGATAAAGTAGTCTCTAGATGGGCTTAACTTCAAACAGCATCCTCTCGAGGCTAAAAATTTCCCCTTTTAGCTCACTTAATGATTTTTTATATCTTTGAAATGAATTGCTATATGAAACCTAATTTCCTCATCATCTGCATTAGCAGTGATTTTTCCAATGTTTGTTCGCTTATATGAAAAAAATACAAAAAAGTGATAAAATATTCAAATAATTGCACAAACGCTGCTCAACAAAGGCAACAATGTTGCTGGAACTGGTTATAGGCAGACAGCTCTCAAAATATTCCTTTGTCATGACTAAGTAACATAATCTAAAATGCTGGTGTGAAAATATGTTTAGGATGGTATTAATATACGTTGTGAAAGAGAAGGTTATCTACACAGTCAGAAATCTGCACACAACATCAACCACTTTCACCATGGAATTCAAACTCAAACACTTCCTGCTGCCTCCCTGTCAGTCATTTATAGCCTGGCATAAATTAAGCTGAAGTGATAATCCTCTAATTATATCTAGCTGCATTCTTCAGCGTAGAAATGGTATTTTAATTGGAGTTAAGGGTAGAAGTTTGGGGAAGAAAGGCAAAGGGTGTTTCCGAAGCTCAGGGGTACTTAGTTCTTCAGAGGCAAGCCTCACCAGGCCTTGAAGAAGGTGTTTTGGGAAGCCACAGGACAGACATGAGAGCAAGAAGGGCGAGAAAAGAGTGGGAAAGCGGGAAGAGAGAAAACAACAACTAAATTTCACCTACTCCGTGTTTTCTCCAAATGATTCTCCAATCATTTTATCCACTCCATTCATTCATTCATCAAATGCTTACCCAACATCAAACATGCAGCAAAAAGTAAGTACCTCTTTCATGCCAGATGCCATACAGGACAAAAGTTACATGGTACACCTGTCTTGGCAAGACGGATGTGTAATCCCATATCTGGTGCCCTCATCTATTCCCAGAGGGGAGAACACTTGGGAAGATTAAGAGAGGACTATGAAATAAAAGAAGGGGAGCAGTGACGTTTAATCCTTATTTTGAAGTAGAAATAGAAGTTTGCCCTGCAAAAAGGTTAGAGTAGAGGAATTTCAGCACAAGCAACGGCATGAAAACAGAAAAGGACAGGGCACATGGAACTGCTGCATCCAGAGCAGGCATCAGAGATATGCAGGAGCTGACACTGAGAAAGGATGAACTAATCCTCTAAGCAACAGGAAGCTATTCAGAAAAGAAAAGCCATTAAGCGAAAGGAATGGAGGATCAGATCAGATTATAGACAGCCAGCTCTGCCTCCACAGGTGCCCGCCACAGCACCCGGCTATTGTTTGATGCAGTTTGGCCGGGGCCGGGTTTGAACCCGCCACCTTTGTATATGGGGCTGGTGCCCCACTCGCTGAGCCACAGGCACCACCCAGAATTTTTAATCTTTTAATCCCCTAATGAACGGGGACCTGAAAGCAAGGACCCTGAAAGCAAGAGACTCTAAAACAGGCTATGGACGAGCCACTTTCTACACTGTCTCTGGCTCAGGTCTTTTATATTTGTCACTATTACTTTTTACTTCTTATGTTTTTATTTTTTAGAGATGAGGGTCTTGCTATGTTGCCCAGGCTGGTCTCAAACTCCTCTTGGTTTTTCAAGCGATCCTCCCAGCTCAGCCTCCCAAGGAGGGCATTTTATTTCATTAGATGCTACTAGTCTTTCCAGCTGTTGCCTCACGATGTGACTATGCAAGTTTATCCTCTAGATGGATATGTTTTAACACTGAACAAGGGCACTAATCAGACAGGATGGCTAAGACATTAGCTATTAACTGAAAATCTCATACCCCGCACACAGGGGCAACAGAATCTGCCCATCAATGAGGGTTGTTAGCAGTAATACATACTATGATCTGAAAAAAATGATAACTCTCACCTTTCCATTTAACTTTTGGCTTAATTTGGAAAGCTAGCAATATATTAAATTACTTTTTGGTATGCTCTAAGCTTATAAATCCTAGCACACAAGCTAGAAGGGAACCATTTATTAATTTGTTGATCATCAGCCCACCAGTGTACTTTACATACATATACAGAGAGAGAGAGAGAGAAAAGGAGAGAGAAAATGTACACTAATGTCTCCATTATCAAAAGGGAGAGATTATTCATTTTGTGAACTAACAAAAGTTAGCTGCCCTCTGAAACTGAGGATGCCACAAGGCTGCCCCTTAGAATTATAAATTAACATGTACTCAGAAAACACAAAATAATCTGAATATTAATCTTTAAAAAACATAATTAGGGAGCTGTATTTCCTTAAAGAAAAAAATATAGCACATTCCAAAGCCAAATATTGATATTCACTAAAAGAGTTTAGTACTGTTTGCTTTGAACAATATAGATAACAAAGAGTTCCCAAATATATCTAAAAAGAAAAATTTTTTTAGTTTTCTGGATTATTCCCATATCAATTGGCAGTATCTCTGTTTTTCTAAGCCACATACACTACTTCAGCTTTAATTAAAATGCCCGTTGCCATAGTTTCTCAGAGAACAGCTCAAGGCATACTTGAGTCCATTATTTTCTTGAGGTTTCTAGAGAAACTGCAATATAGCAATAGCCAGACAAAATTTCCCAATTTTATCTCCCACCCAGTACAGCTGATGATTCAGACAGATAGCTAGGTGTTCTAAATATTTTTAAAGCATCTAAGCAATTAAGAATGTTATTTAAAAATTGGCCTTTGGTTTTGTTTTTCCTGTTCTGCCACATCAGTAATGTAACGAGCAAACTGCAGCTTAGTCAAAGACATCAGACTGAGGGGGGATTCAGCCTCACACATGTACTGACTTCATCTGTGGAAAACACCAGCACATTTTTCTTTCTAGTAACAATGGAGAAAATGCAGTCTATTTGCCTGTTATGACAATCATATGTCTCATATTTTCTGATGACTCAGATATCTGAATTCTAGAATATGCTTGAAAAAGGAACATCAGAAAAGAGATTAAATAATAGAAATTCATGTCTTCAAGGATTTCAAAAATTAAAAAGTGAAACTCAGAGAATCTTACTTCTTAAGGCTTCAACTAACTTGATCGCATCTTGAGTCCCACCCTGCTTTCAGATGGCAACTGCCATTGCCTCTAAATACTGAAGAGCAAGCTCAAGGGTTATTCTGAGCTTTTAACATTAAAGAAGTTAATAACATGAATCGCGCTGATCCTAGGACACATAGAAAAAGCAAAGTCCAGTTCAGCTGATGTAATGCAGCCCCACTTTTTTGCTTCTAGGTGGTATTGAGTACTGACCATGTAAACAGGAGGACCAGAGTTTGAGTTTCAGCTCAACCAAGAGGCCTTGGGCAAGTGATCATTAAATGAGATAGGACATATGGAAAGACGCCAGGTACAGAGGAAGCTCTCAGAAAATGACAGCTGTTATCATTTTCCCATAACTAGGTCATCTCCAGGACAGGATGTGGGGCAGGGTGGGATCTCACTATTTTCAGAGGAGCCTAAAATCATCCTACTCCCATTCACTATCATTTTAAGAACTAAAATAAACCATTCAATTACAGATTTTTCCAACTTAAATACTGCATAAGTCATTTTTCTTTTTATTTCTTAAAAAGAAAACTTAAATATTGAATAAGTTATATTTCTTTTTACTCAACTTCCTTTTATTGTCTCTTTGCTATACAAGACAATTCTAAAAAGTATTTGAAAGACAGAAGGACCATATTTCCAGCCAGGCACAGAGGGCAGACCAGTAACACAGGGAAACGGAAGATGTTCTGTGCATGTTAGATTACGGGTATGTATTAGTGACAGAATGGCTGGTGAATGAATGAAGCCTCCGTTTTGCCATAGCTATTATGTTATGGATCCCTATAGTATCTTTCAATTCAATTAATATGGTCCAGTCACTGCAACACAGAGGAGGGTAAGAAACATGTCCCAAGGGAGTTTCTGTAACCCCATTTATTTCCTAAATATGCAAAAGTTAACTATTAAAACAAACTTGGAGGCTCGGTGCCTGTGGTTCAATGGGCTAGGGCGCCAGCCACGCACACCTGAGCTGGCGGGTTCGAATCCAGCCCGGGCCGCCAAACAACGATGGCTGCAACCAAAAAATAGCCGGGCCTTGTGGCAGGCGCCTGTCGTCCCAGCTACTTGGGAGGCGGAGGCGAGAGACTCGCTTGAGCCCAGGAGTTGGAGGTTGCTGTGAGCTGTGATGCCACGGCACTCTACCCAGGGTGACAGCTTGAGGCTCTGTCTCAGAAAAAAAAAAAACAAACAAACTTGGAGCCCGTGGCCTTAAAAGGAACCTCCTACTGTTATGTTTCATGGAAAAATATCGGTGCTAGAATTTGTAGACTGTGAATTACTGTTTCTGTAAATATCACAGAAAATTTACAAAAAATTACCTACAGTATCCCATACCTGAATCACAAATGAAACAAAAAGGCATTTCTCAGGACAAATTTTTACCTGGTAGAGATTTATAAAAATTGCTACTGATCCTAGCTAGACAGGACTATGTCGTTATCTTACTACAAGAGTTTTGTTCGTTTGTTTGTTTAAGACAGTCTCACTCTGTCACCCTGGGTACCGTGCCATGGTATCCTAGTTTACAGCAACCCAAAACTCTTGGGCTCAAGTGATCCCCTTGCTTCAGCCTGAGTAGCTGGAACTATAGGCACCCACCACAATGCCTGGCTAGGTTTTCTATTTTTAGTAGACACAGGGGTCTCGCTTTTTGCTCAGGCTGTTCTTGAACTCCTCAGCTCAGGAGATCCACCCACCTTGGCCTCCCAGAGCGCTAGGATTACAGGAGTGAGCCCTGCCACTGCAAAGAGTTCCTAACTGGAGCCTATCTGCACCCTATAATCTAGTGATGGACATCATGAGGCCCCTGGAGGCATTTTAAAATACAGGCAAAAGTATATATCTGCATATCACCGTAGGACCATAGCTTTCATTAGACTCTCAGAATGCCCTCCAAAATTAAAATTTCACACAGGACTTAAGAACAGTAGACATCAGATCTCATTATGACTTAATTTATAAGTTTCTCTTTGTAACTTCATCCCTTAAAATAACACTGGGCAATTTTACCAAATTTGAGGATACATTTGAGATTTACTGTGTGATGTCCTTCCTGTAACAGTTTTCAAAACAAGAGACAAAACAAGTTACATTCTAGGTCAGTGATTGTCAACTGGTATACCATGGCACACTGGTGTGCCATGAGAGAATCTTAGGTGTGCTGTGAAAATTTTTAAAGAACATTAATTAAATTATTTTTGAAAGAAGTTCAAAGTACAGTAGGTATATCCTTTCTTTTTAATCAACATAAGTGAGTCCTGAGATTTAAAAAAAGTTGAAAAACACTGCTGGAGATCAACCTGACATGCTCGCAAATGCCTGTTGCCTCCTCCATGCAGCTCACTGCAGAGTGGATAGCAGCAGGAATTTATTTATTGAATGTTTCTTTAATTATTCCCTAGAAGTGGTCAGTTTTTTAAAACGTATTCATGGTCTGCTGCTTAATTACTTTTTAATATGAGAGTTAAATTCTCTTTGTAAGTTCATCAGTAAACATGATGAGATATTGTTTTCTCTAAAATCCTCAGGTAGTTCTTTAATTGCAACTATTCGTTTTCATAAGCTGGAGGGAGGCCAGGCAAGGTGGCTTACACCTGTAATCCTAGCACTTTAGGAGGCCAAGACAGGAGAATCGTGAGGTCAAGAGCTTAAGACCAAAAATTGGAGGGAAATCCAGAAAATGTACAGAAAAATAAAATTGGACATAAGAAAACAGAAGAAACTTCTCCTAATGAAAATGTGTTGAAATTTGATTCCTAAAAACTCTGTAAAATAACAAAATAAATGGAATCTTCAGTATTTCCTCAGTTACATGTAGCAATCTCCACCAGCGTCATCGTCATCTTATGAGATGTCAGAATGCTACAGGATTTTTCAAATGGTGAATAAATAAGAAGAGAAAAGCAATGGGCTTGAGGAGGTAGGAGGACAGACTAACTAAAAATAGATCCTGGTTGTGGTTGCAATAAAATAGATTAAGTATGTCTCCCACTGAACACAGCTGTAAAACTGGATAGAATGTATAAAGTAGCATTTGAGAATTCTGAAAAGTAAACAGTAGCAAGCAGATTGAAGTTAAAAGGGCAGACTTCAAAGTATATCAAGCTAGGGGTAACTTTGCCATTTTTGACTTCCAGAATCCCCCGAGATTGAATGTGATGCAATAGTTCAGCCTGAAACCTAAAAGTGGGTACTGAGGTAAATATGAAACGAACCCTAGAAGAAGCTCCCTGATTCTGGTTAGAGGAGCAAGAAAGGGAACACCTAAGCTGCTAAGCAATCCAACAGGTGGCAATATTGGAGGTCCCAGAAGAAACCCACGGGGACCAAAACCTCCTCTCTTATCCCAAGAGATTACAACGGACTTACATTGCTTTTTCCATCTTTTTATTTTCCTGTCACTTGTCCCCAGATACCAGCACAGTCACAGAAGTGTGCAACAGAACAGGAATCTGAAAGTACTACCAACCCTACAGAAATTACGAGGAGTAGAAGGGAATGATATAGGCAATGTTAGGCCAAGATATTAAACAACTTAGATGAAATGAACAATTCCTATAAAGACACAAATTACCAAAGTGACTCAAGAAGAAAAACAATCAGAATAGGCATATAAATAAAAATAAAGATATTGGATCAGATGCGATAGCTCATGCCTGTAATCCTAGCACATTGGGAGGCCAAGGCAGGAGGATTGCTGAGGCCAGGAGTTCAAGATCAGCCTGAGAAACATAGTAAAACCTCCAACTCTACAAAAATAGAAAAATTACCCAGGTATAAATTACCCAGGCAGCTATAGTCCCAGTCACAAGGGAGGATGAGGCAGGAATATCACTTGAGCCCAGGAGTTTGAGAAAGCAGTGAGCTTAATGAGGGCTGCACTCCAGCCCAGGCAACATTGCAAGCCCGTGTACCAAAAATAACATAACATAACATAAAGAGATTGAACTGAAAACTTACAATCCTCCCATAAAGAAAACACTAGCAGCCCCAAACAGCTTCACTGGTAAACTCTTTGAAATATTTTAAAATAATTAACACCAGTAATTCATAAACTCACAAAATAAAGAAAATCTTAAAATTGATCACAGATGAAATATAAGAACTAAACTAACTTAGATGAGGCAAAGAGTTCTTAGGAATGACACCAAAAGCACAATCCAGAAAGGAAAATAACTATATACAGGTATTATTAAGATTTTTAAACTTTTGCATTTAAAAAGACACCATTATGTAAATGAGAAGACAGACCACAGACCATAAGAAAATATTTGCATACCATCTGGTAAAGGATTTGTATCCAGAATGTATAAAGAAATCTTACCAGTCAATAAGAAGACACTAAAGAATTTATATGGACAGCTGAAAGCACATAAAAAGATGCTCAATCTCTTTTATTAGGTAATGCAAATTAAAACTACAGAGAGACCCCTAGAGACACACTGAAATAGTTATAATCAAAAAGACAATAACAAGTGTGGCCGAGGATGTGGACAAACTGGACTCCACATACATTGCTGGCAATGATATTAAATCATACAGCTGTTTTGGAAAACAATTTGACAACCTCTTAAGAAAAAAATTAAAGTTACTATATAATGTAGAAATATATGCCCAAAGGGGAAAAATATCACTGCAATGGTTTGAAGCAAATATTTATAGCATCATGATTTACAATCACTAAACATTGGGAGGAAACATCCATGTTCATCACCTGGGGAGCAGAAACCCAAGTGTAGTATATTCACAGTGCGAAATACTACTTTTGATAAAAAGGAATAAACTAGTGACACATGCGACAACATGGAAGCATCTCAAAATCACTGAGCTACCTGAAAGAAGTCAGACGTGAAAGACAACATATCCTAAGCTTCCACTTACATGCAATGCCCAGGAAAGGCAAACCCACACACAGTGAAAGAAGACAAGTGGTTTCAGGGGGCTGAGTGTTGAAAAAGGGATTGATTGTAACAAGCAAGAAAAATCTTCTGAGGTGATGGGAAATAATCTACGACTGGAAGTGGGACCTCAATGAAACTTTTAAAAAACTAAGTTAGGCCTAGAAATTTCAGGCAGAAGTAATTCTCGTACACATGAAAGCCAAAAAATTGGAAAAAACTTTCCAGGGAAAACAAAGGCTTCCAATGAGTGCTTTGGGATACTAGGTAACAGCAAACCAGAAATAAATCAGATTACCTAAGGATCTTGGTAAAAATGGCCATAATTCTACGTAACTGCTCCTATCAGGACTCTCTCCTCTCTTCCAGGGACCACAACATAAGTACAGGCACTGTACAAGCCCAGACTCTAGACCCCAGGAGGACTCATGCACTTCTCGAGTCTGCCCACATGTGAACCAATATGAGTTGGCTTACTGGAAGAGGAAAGACCACGTACAGGAAAAATGTGAGTCAGCCAGAAGCTGACCAAGTACACATGAGTGAGTTCCAGCTGTGATGAGCCAAGCCTGACTCAGTCCAGAACAACTGCCCAGCTGGGCATGCCCACATTGCCAACCCATAGAATTGTGAGCTGAATGATTAATGTCTAAGCCACTAAGTTTTAAGTGGTCTGTTACAAAAAGGAGGCTAACTGATATGCTCCAAAAGACCAGGGATGACTTCTGGGTAACACAGTAAACCAAATGGATGGGTTTTATGACACTGTCGAATAAGGACAGGCCTCTTAGGCACAAGAATCAAAAAAGAGTCAATGAGGTTCGCCCAAGTCTGGGAGTTGGCAAAGTCACTGTGGCAGAACTGATTTTATGAGTGAAGTAAGAGTAACAGTGAAAGTTTCTCTATACAGTTGATCTAAGGGTCTGTATTGAACAGAATGGCAAGCGAAGTTAAAACAGAAGGTGTGACAGGCTGGGAAGACTCAGGTCGGGATAGAGGTAGAGGAGGAAACTCATTGAGAGCTCATGACAAGGTGCAGGGACAGAAGGATATGTGATCAAAGAAGGATACTTCAGAATTCAAGATCTTGGAGGTAGAGCACTTCTTGGGCAAGATGAAATACAGTCAAGAAGGGAGGAAGGATTACATGGATAGATGGATGGATGGACAAACAGAGGGATGGATAAAGAAATAGCTATAAATAGATATAGATAAATAGATAATCAAACGTATTTACATAAAGATTAGAAGTTTTCCTTGTATCTAGGACAGCTTTCCTTACAAATTTTCCACTGTCCTTACAAATTTGTCAAACCATTTTCATTATTTTTGCATTTTGTTTGCATTTGTTTTCTAAATTTATTTTACTTTTATAGATGTATATAGATAGCTTTTCCAATTAAAAAAAAATTATATCAATAAGGCAGGGTGCAGTAACCCATGTCTGTATTCCTAGCCTAAGCAGGATCCCTTGAGGCTGGGAGTTCAAGACCAGCCTAAGCAACCCCTGTCCCTACAAAAAAATTAAAAATTTAGCCAGGCATGGTGGCATGTGCCTATACTTCCAGCTATTCTAGATGCTGAGGCTGGAGAATCACTTGAGCCCAGGAGTCGGAGGTTGCTGTAAGCTATCATGATGCCACTGCATTTTAGCCTGGGCAACAAAGTAAGACCCTGGCTTTTAAACAAACAAAAACATTATATAAGTAAGTCTAACAGAAATGATATGAAAAACTTTTTTTTAATCATACTATCAAAACTGCCATACTCTTAGCTTCTCATGCAGTGTTTTATATACTTAAAGTGACAGAAATGTTTTAAAGGAAAATAAATTCCCATAGTATCCCCTATTATATGTTTAATATATACACAGTACACTATAAACATATGCAGAGAGTGGCCATAAAGTTTGCATGCAATTTTAAATTGCACACCATTTTAAATTGTACATGAACCTTAGCGGCCTCCCTGTATATGTGTGTGTGTGTATTTAAACTACCTTTACTGAAATAAAAAGTACATACAATAAACTCAAAGTGTGGTCCACAAACCCATGGAGACCACAAAACTCTTTCAGGGGTTCACAAGATAAAGCACTGTTTTCATAATACAACTATGCCATCTTCGTACTTGCATCTTCTGTCAATTTTGAAAAGTTATAATTTTCAAAAGAATTTTCCATTTCATGAGAGGCCATGAGGAACACGTAAGGCCATGAGTTTGAGACCAAACTGGACAACACAGTGAAATGCTGTTTCTACAAAAAAAAAAAAAAAAGGCGACTGAGTAACAGCTTCCTTGCAACTGAGCACGGTAAGTCTGGGGAGAAAAGACTCCATGCATCTCTGGGTGGTGGGATCTGCTCAGAAACATCCCTTTGGGAACACAGGGAGTCAGTGGGAGACTTCTGGACCCCGTGAGGAGGACAAAAGCAGTGGAGAACTGGCAAGTGTTTGCGTGTGTTCATTCGGTCTAATCCCGCTGGCAAATACTAAGTACAGGAGCAGTGAGATTGCAAACTGGAAAGGTCTTACCTGTGAGCTGTTTGGGGTTTTTTGGAGTTGGCACTCAGTTGAACTACCTTGGGAGAACTTGGGCAAGAGTGCAGAGGACTTTAAGCATTGCCTAGGGCAGGGGTCCTCAAACTTTTTAAACAGGGGGCCAGTTCACTGTCCCTCAGACTGTTGGCGGGCCAGACTATAGTTGAAAAAAAAAAAAAAACTATGAACAAATTCCTATGCACACTCTACATATCTTATTTTGAAGTAAAAAAATAAAATGGGAACAAATACGATATTTAAAATGAAGAACAAATGAAGTAAAATCAACAAACTTACCAGTATTTCAATGGGAACTATAGGCCGGCCTGCTTTTGGCTAATGAGATGGTCATTGTCCAGTTCCATATTTGTCACTGCTAGTCATAACAAGTGATGCAAGTGTGCATCAGTTAGTCGAGATTTGGTTGGAGATTTCAGATGTTTCATTCTGGAAAAAGTCTGTTCACAGACATAAGTGCTACCAAAGATGGTTGCCATTTTGAGTGCATGGTTCCTGAGATCAGGATATGTCTCAGAGGGGAGAGATGCATAGAAATTAGGAAGGCTGCTTGACTTGAATGCATCTTTCAGAGAGTCACAATTCTGCA
>CAUYRH010087324.1:0-99154 GCA_963574655.1 Perodicticus potto
AAGCCCAAGTGCCCATCAACCCACGAATGGATTAATAAACTTTGGTACATGTGCACCATGGATATTATGCAGCCTTAAAGATAGATGGAGACTTTACCTCTTTCGTGTTTACAAGGATGGAGCTGGAACATATTCTTCTTAGCAAAGTATCTCAAGAATGGAAGAAAAAGTATCCAGTGTACTCAGCCCTACTATGAAGCTAATTTATAGCTTTCACATGAAGGCTAAAACCCAATTATAGCACATGAATATGGGGGAAAGGGCAAGGAAGGGGAGGGGAGGGGGGAGGATGAGTGGAGGGAGGGTGATTGGTGAGATCACACCTACGGTGCATCTTAGAAGGGTACAGGTGAAACTTACTAAATGTAGAATATCAATATCCTCATATAGTGATTAAGAAAATGCCATGAAGGCTATGTTTAATAGTTCGATGAAAATATTTCAGATTGAATATGAATGCAGCACATTGTGCCCCATGATAGCACTAATGTACACATTTATGAAAAAAAAAATACATGTTCGGCAGATCTAGTGATGATTTTTCCACCATTGACGATGCATATAATCTTAATAAAAAAGGAAGAAAAGTAGAGAACTCTAAAAAAAAAGATTTGAAATATACATAGCCAGAAGCTACTCTATGAAACATTCTTTCACTCACCAAATATATAAAATTATAAACCGATAATTTCAGTTCATATCAACATCTTGAGAAGTTTTCTCCTATCCAGAACGTATTGGAAAATGCAGCATAGAAATAAGCAAGATGAGTAAGAGACAAACATGTAGCAGTTTCACAGTTACAAGTATACGTATGTGAGGCCCCATGTTTGTATATCCGAAATATCACTATTTAAACAAAAATCATCTGAGTACCTATGCTAGAGAAAAAAATACATTATCCTTGTATTCAATCTATTAGCAGTATTACATATGGAGAGATGATTAAAGAACATGCAGCCAAAATTATAGTGAAAAAAATAATATTGGGATATTTTGAATATTATTAATAAAACATTATTTTCATATTTTATGATATGCATAGTATATCAACATTATTAAATTTGTGAATTACAATTTTTTCACATCCTAAATAAGAATTCATTTATATACACAGAGGGTACAAAAAAAGTATACACATTTTTAGAAAGGAACAAACTATTAAAACTGTAATACTTAAGTCATGTTTGACTTCTGTAATTATAAGAGATACAAGATACGGTATAAAAGATAACAAATACAGTTGGTATATATTGAGAATTACAATTTCAATACAGTTTTTCTTTCTTAAAATGTGTATACATTTTTGTGACCTTCTCTATGTAATTTTTTTTTTTTGTATTTTAGTTATTTTGTATATAGCATCCCTCCAAATTTGTACATTCAGAACCTCACAAAGTGTGTATCTGCTTCTGTATATTTTAGAGCATGGTCCATCCTCCTTTGTCTTATGCATATAGTATTTTTCTTGTCTTCTTTTAATTTAGGCATTAAATGTTCATTGAATGCCCAATACATGCCAAGCGGTCTTCTAGGCACTCTGGTTACAGCAGCAAAGAACTCCTGAAGAGTTTGTGGATTGTTGAGGAAGGATGGATAATGATTAAGTAAATAAATAAACATGTGACATGCGCACTTAAGATTTGGATAAAACAAGTTCTTAAATGGGAATGTGTGTGTGTGTGTGTCAGAGAGAGAGAGAAAGTGACAGGGAAGAGTTGGAACAATATTATGCTGCAAGCTTTCTGATGGCAAGCAACTCACTTCAGCCAATCAATCACTCTCTTAGGATTCCTTGCAGAGTGGGCACTTGGCAGATGTGTGCTGAGCTGAACTAAGCACGATTACAGGCACAAAGATCAACCTCTATATTCAGAAGTCTTTGGAATCCGAAATGTCCCAGATGAGGGAGGTTTGGGGGTCATGAAAAGGGTGTATGTCCCTAAAATGTAAATAAATTGCTACTGTCTGGTTTGTTTCCCTTCACCAAACACTTTTGTCTTCTCATCAACATTTATTTTAAAACAAACACTATTCACACTAATGTGGCATGTGTTATCAGCCTTGCAACTTAATGATAAATGAACATAAAAGTGACATCAACACTGATACTGAACAATTCCAGGAGAAGCTCTGACACACTGGCTCTAGTCTTGTCAATTCCTGTGCTTTATGAAGGAGTCTACTGCCCTGTCGATTGATCATTCAGTTTTCTATAGTCTATAGCTTACAATCCTAGATATTTATCATGTTAATCTATATTTATAAGATTTATGGCAACCCGTGGAATACCTATAAGCATAATGGTTGAGTTTACCTGAAAAGATTGTTGGGATGAGCTGAATTTTAAACAGAATTTTGATATGTAGAAGATGATGAACTGATTTAACAGTGTAAAGCGGTGACTAATATTTATGGTAGGCACATGGGCACAAGGATTTTGAATGCAGAGAAGGACATCTACACAATGATATTGATGAATTTGCTCACCCAGAAAAGAGGTATGAGCCAAATTACTAGGGGAGCAAGTGGTTGAGAAGACTGAGGAATCCAGTTAGAAGAACATTCCTCAAACACCTAAAATAGGAGAGTTTTATTTTATCTAACTCAAATAGCAATGAGGCTTCCCAAGGTTGACAATTGATACTGAGGAACTTGTTAAAACATCTTATGGAAAGATATTTATAGTTTATGAATATATGAAATATCTTGACTAAAAGAATAAGTGGAGGGATCTTTTCCCCAGGGTTTCTTTATTATTCCCTTGTAAAAACCATAAGTGAGTCTTAGTAGGTGTCCCATAGGGGGGGCGTGAATCTGGGATAATTTGTTTAATTCAGCATGGAACACATTTGGGGTGGTTGAATAGGACAGGGTTATGGGTCTATAATAAGTGTGTTTGAAACCATTCTTTAGTCCTAAATTCTAGGCCCCCAGTGAGTTCAGAATAACCTATAAAAGAATATTTCACTAGATCTTCATAGGAAGAGAAAGGGAGATATAAGTAACGCCTCCAGGTCATTGAGATGGAGTTGCAAACAATTACTGGCAACATCAGTGTACTAAATTCAAATCACCAAGTCCTCCTTGATAGATGAGAAACATCCACAAGTCAATTTACGGCATCCGGGGCACAAATCTATGTGATTTATCAGGTGCTTTTGAAATCTTTGATCATTATGTTTTATTAGATCATTCAAGGTCCCAGGCAGGACTGGAAATGAGTGCTGGGTTATGGAGCCACTGTTATCTCTAAGAACACTTAACAGATGGTTTTGTTCTAATGTCTGTGTGTCCCAACTGCTGTTTTCTGTATAATAGCAAAGGACCACGTGGCCCCTTTCCTCTGATGGGTATGGAAGGTATATTTTTTACTTAACAGCACTTAAAATTCTAAATCAGCATCAATCAACTTAAGCTCATTCCAGAAAACACAGAAGTGGGCTCCTCTGGCGGGATTATGCCTCATGAAAGCGCCAGAGGAAAATCTGACTCTCTCCTGCACTGAGACTTTCCCAACATTTGTAAATGTGGCTTGAGACCTCACTTGTTGACCCATGGCTGCTCCTGGTGCCCAAGGATCACCTTGAGTCCCTTTTACATTATGCATCTGGTAGGAAGAGGTCATGTTTTGTCCTCAATGTGGCACTGGCCCAGCTGTCCAAGCTTTGGTGGCCTCAGATTAGATAACTGAAATCTGATCCACTGAAAGTACCCTGGAGGACCACCCAGGTGTTTCCTACCACTGCTGTTTTGCTACTAAATAGGTCCATTCCCCAAGCTGGAGAACATTATCCCAGCAGACCAATTCATCTGGCAACACATAAGGCAATGATCTATAGATTATTATTGACTTTTTTCTGTGTGACTCCTGGCTTCAAATTCAATGTGTGCCAAAATCCATAGGCCACAGACACAAAACTGGATTGTGCTTCTAAGTTTCTTGAGAAAGAGAGGTAAACTGCTCTTGCTAAAGCATTGAAGTTCTAACTTTCATGGGAAAAATATTTGGACAAGGAGGGTGTGCTAATGTCAAATATAAAAAAGATGGAATTTGTATAGAACTGAAAATAGTTGATTTTTGATTTTTGAAAGTTACAGGAATGGCTGAGTTTCTATCAACTATAAATAAATCAAATAACCCAAAGGTTGAAAGTCTATAACTTTTAAGGGCTTCTCAGACTAAGAATGTTTATAGCATTATAGAATTATTTCCCCACTTAAGTCCCATGCATAAGCCAAACTATATCAGAACACGACATGTATATTTACTTGAAGGAAATACCTACTTCATCTAGCCTAGGTCACAAGTCCATTATAATTCTATTTCACTGCCCATAAGTACTGCAGTGTGCTAGGTAAGTACTTATTATAACTGAGTAATATGGAATAAACAATATTGAAAGAAGTCACAAAACAGTAAGTTAAAGTCTCCCAAATGGAGAGGGAATCTGATAACAAACTTTAACAACACAGACCAACTACCTGTCACAAACATTACACTGAAGGAGTTGATAAGAGGCCGGTATCTAAATCTGCCAGCCTTTGAACTTGTTAAATGGTTCCTTATACAAGCCTTCTTAATTTGACATGAAGCATCATAATCTCATCTTTCATTTCTTCTTAGGGCAAGCACACTGACATACAGTGCTATTTTCAAAAAAGGAGGAATTGCCTTTATAAGCTATGCGTGAAAGTTTGGATGCTATCAGAACTGCTTTTGTGCTATGCTTGCCTAGACCCTCTCATTCTATGTTATCTATCAAGATTGGAAAACACAGAGAGTTGCTTTTATGGATAAGGTATGTGGGCCTCCAAATGAAACAGGATGAATTGGTCAGATATGCCAGCAACATCACTAAATCTTGTAATCTGTTCCTTGTGTGTACCCAGCAAAGTGGGATGTGTGATGGGTGTCTTTCTAGTTTGTGACAGTTTTTGATTGTGTTCTTGAAGTCTATCTAATATTTTCATACAAAGCTTGTGATTCTTCTTGTCCATATCCCCTGGTCATTTTCAAAAAGTACCCTTTAAATGGTCTTCAAAGAGAAAAATGAGCGATTTCAGACTAGACTTAGATACCACAATGAAAAGAGTTGCTATCCAGCAAATGCTGGATTCTTGGCAAACCATTTGAGTAACACATTTGACCTCAAGGTGGGGAAACAGACCTCCACCCCTGACAGGAGGAGCAGTAAAGTCACATTACAAAGACACACATGCAGTAAGACAGGAGGAATCCATGTCCATGGATCAATCCACCATGGCTTCCACTCCTATATACTAACTTCATAAGCCCTTGTATTTAGAGTACAGATTTCATAAGCTTTTATGTTTAGAATAGATTTTGTTTCCTATCTAAAACAAACATATGGTATCAAACAGTCTTTTAATGCTCAGATTTAAATTAGTTTTAAGGAGATAAAAAGACTGAAATAGTTCTGCTATTTGTGCATGCTTCACAACAGCAATATTTATATCAACATATTGGCAGAAGAAATGTTAAGTTCCCTAAATCTCAGTGGGCCCACAGTTTCATTTTGGAAACAACACATTTACCTAATATATTCACAGTGTTGTATTTGGATATGGTGGGATAAGTGACAAATGGACCTATCCTCAGCAACTTTTCAGCATCAAATAGTTCAATTCTAAATTACACAGATGTCCCTAGTACTCAATGTAATTCTGTTTGCCGATGATGGCTTGTTTAATTGGGTTGGCACATAGTTACTCCTAGTTTTGGACGAACGTCCAAAAAATAGCCAGAGTGCCCCCAGGCATCCTGGGTTCCAGGTGAGAGTCTTGAAATCAGTTGAAAAGGTAAAGATCAGCAACCAGGACTGTAGATCAGGGATGGTACAGAAAATATCAGATTACGCTATGTGGTAAATATACATTGTTTTGTAGAACAGTTATATAATTAGGTTGCAATGAAAAAGTCTATTTCTGGCTTTTTCTCTTCTTAAAAAAGTTTTGAGAGGGAGATGCTCTAAAGTTGCTTTCCTGAGGGATGCTTGACAGGTTTGCCACCCCCAACTGACGTGGGAAATTGTTGAAGAATTACAAACTCCTTAAGAAAACACATTTAACTCAGGATTCTATCTAATGATCTGCTTCCATAGTCCATAGCTTTTTTTTTTTTTTTTTTTTTTTTTTTGAGTTTCATGTCTCCAAAAAACATTTATTTTGCCCAGGCATTTACTGGAAACTTGCTAAGTGCTAGGAACTATGTTAAATCCTAGGGAAACAAAGATGACAATGACATAATCCTTGACCCCCAAAGGGCTCTAAAGAGACTGACTTGTACACAATAATGCATCAGGCAATGTCATGTCTTATAGATTCCAAGCAGTCACTAAAAAGTGCTATAGGAGCAGGAAGAAGAATTGTAATTGTAGCTGTTGGAGAGGGCTTCATAAGAGAGTTAACAGCTTAGTGGGTATTCATATATCCATCCCTTCCTCCCTCCATCCATTTATCCACCCATCCCTTGCTATGTTCACAGTCCTAAGTTAGAAGCTAGGGAAAACTTAGATGAACAAGGAAGGGAATATGTTAGAAGAACTCCAAATCCATAAACCCATAGAAGAAAGAGACTTATGAGAGAGAGAGAGAGAGAGAGAGAGAGAAAAGAAGAAGAAGCAGCAGAAGAAGAAGAAGACGGAGGAGGAGGAGGAGGAGGTGGAGGAGGAGGAGGAGGAGGAGGAGGGGGAAGAAGGAAGAAGAAGAAGAAAAATAAAGAAGAACAGGAAAGAAGGGCAAAAGAAGTGATAGGAGCTAGCACAGAGACACCTCCGAGGCAGGAGGGGTTATGTCTGTGCTGGAGTTGAAGAAGCTTCCTGAAGGAGAATGGGAATGTGAGTGGCGAGAGATTGTGGTAGAGAGAGGAAAGGGCTCTGACACTTGAAATAAAACCACTCTGTATTTTAGACACAGCAAGATAGGGAACCACAGTGCATACATATTTGTGAACATTTTTAAGGCTAATGCCAAAAACATGAGGCAGAAGCTGAAACAGGGCCAGCTCTCTGGACTGGCTATCATGCTTAAATCAAAGAAGCTGAAAGAGATGAGATACAGAAGATAAATCAGATGTTGGCACTTTGCTGATCCTGCTTCAAATCCTTGTTCTGGCCTTTTCCATTAGAATACTATCAATTTTCAACCAAGACCTAAAAGATTTTATATGATTTATTCATAAGTATTGTACTCTTTTTGATGCTCTTGTAAATGGAATTGTTTTCTTAATTTTCTTTTGAGATAGTCCCTTGTTAATATATGGAAACACAGCTGATTTTTGTATGTTGATTTTATATCCTTGCAACTTCACTGAATTTATTAGTTCTAACAATTTCTTGGTAGAGTCCTTAGGGGTTTCTTAAAAAAAAAAAAAACAGTGTCATCTGTAAATAGGCAATTTAGTTTCTTCTCTTTTAATTTGGTTGTCTTTTATCATTTTTTTGTCTAATTGCTCAGGCTAAAACTTTAATACTATGTTGAATAGAAGTGGTGAGAGTTCGGCAACCTTATCTTGTTCCTGATCTCAGAGGAAAAACATTCAGCTTTTCACTGTTAAATATAATGTTACCTGTGAGCTTGTTAGATTCATTATTATGCTGAGCTACTGTCCTTCTACACCTAATTTATGAAGAGATTTTACTATAAAAGAATATTGAATTTTATCAAACAATTTGAGAGATTGTTATCATGAAAGTATGAATGGAGATGATCAGATGATTTTTATCCTTTGTTTTATTAATGTGAGGAGGTAGATCTGTATGCTGCCAACAATAAGATATTCATGAAAGGAAATGAAGAAGGCACAAATAAATGAAAGATATCTCATGTTCATAGAGCAGAAAAATTAATACTGTTAGAATTTCCATACTGCCCAAAGTGATCCACTATCAAAATTCCAAACCATTTTTCACAGAAACGGAAAAAAAAAGTCCTAAAATTCATATGGAACACAAAAGATCCCACATGGCCAAAACAATCTCCCCTCCCTCCCTTCCTTCCTTCCTTGCCCTCTCCTCCTTTTTTTGAAATAGAGTTTCACTCTGTCACCCTGAGAAAAGGGCCATTGCATCATCATAGCTTACCACAATCTCAGGCTCTTGGGCTTTAGCCTCAAACTCTTGCCTCAGCCTCCCAAGTAGCTGGGACTACAGGTGTCCACCATGATGCCCAGCTAGTTCTCCTATCCTCTCCCTCTCCCTCTCCTCTCCCTCTCCTCTCCTGTCCTCTCTTCTCCTCTCCTCTCCTCCCCTCCCTTACCCTCCTCTCCCCTCCTCTTCTGTTCTCTTAGTAGAGAAGGGGCCTCACTCTTGTTCAGGCTGGTCAAGCTTCTAAGATCAAGTGGTCCACCAACATTGTGATCCCGCAGTGCTAGGATTACAGGTAAGCTACCTTGCCTGGCCAGTCAAAGCAATCTTGAATAAAAGAGCACAGTTGAAGATATCAGACATCCTGATCTCAAACTATATTACAAAGCAATAGTAATCAAAACAGTATGGTATTGGCATAAAACAGACACAATGGAATAGAGCAAAGAGATTGGAAAAACCCCTATACATATATGGTCAACTAATCCTTAACAAGGGTGTCAAGAACATACAATAAGAAGAGAAAAGTCAAATAAATAGTTCTGGGAAAACTGAATATTCACATGCAAAACAATGAAAGTGAACCCGTGTCTACTTCATATACACAAAATTAACTCAAAATGGATTAAAGATTTAAATGTAACATCTGAAACTTTTCTTCTTGTTCTGTAAAACAAGAAGAAAACACAGAGAATATCTCCTTTACATTGATCTTTTGGCTATGACACTAAAAGTATAGGCAATAAACGCAAAAGTGGACAAGTAGAGCCACAAGAAAATGTAAAGCTTCTGCACATCAAAGGAAACAATTAACAGAGTGAAAGGACCATTATCAGAAAGGAAGAAAATATTTGCAAATTATTCATACAGCAAAGGATTAATATCCAGAATATACAGGAAACTCAAACATCTCAATAACAAAATATAATAATCTGATTAAAAATGAGGAAATGAGCTGAATAGACATCTCTGAAGAGATACAGAACTATTATATGTATAATCCAGCTATCCTATTACTGCGTATTTATCCAAAGAAAAGGAAATCAGCATATCAAAGAAATATCTGCACTCATATGTGTATTGCAACACTTTTCACAGTAGCTGAAATATGGAATCAAACCATACATCCAAGACAGATGAGCAGGTAAAGAAACTGTGGTATATATTCACCTGGAATAGTATCCATCCATAAAAGAAGAATGAAACCCTGTCACTCACAGCAATATAGATGAGTCTGGAGGACATTATGTTAAGTGAAATAAGTCAGTAACAGAAAGAAACACCACATCTTCTAACTCATGTGGAAGTTTTAAGAAATGATGACCTCACAGAAGTAAAAAGTATAACAGAAGATACAAGAGGCAGTGAAGAGTGGGGAAATGTGAAAGATTGGGAAAGATTTGTTAAAGGATATAAATTATAACCAGATAAGAGGAATATGTTCTAGTGTTTTATAGCACTGTGAGATGATAATACAAATTTTCAAGTAGCCAGAAAAGAGCTACTAAATGCTCCAACACAAAAAAGGATAAATATTTAAGATGATGGATAATTATCTGACCTGATTGATAATTATCTGACTAATTATCCTGACCTAATCACTATACACTTCATCTATCAAAAAATCACAATGTACCCCATAAATGTATATATTTCATCTATCAAAAGATCACAATGAACCCCATAAATGTATATAATTATTATACATTAATCAGAAAGGAAAGGCAACCTATGGATTGGGAAAAATACTTGAAAACCATACATCTGATGAGGGGTTAATATCCAAAATATAGAAGGAACTCACAGAACTCAAAAGAAAAAAAAAAAGCAAACCTGGTTAAAAAAAATGAGCAGAGGACTTGAATAGGCATTTTGACAAAGAGGACATACAAATGGCCCACAGGTATATGAAAAAGTGTGCTCAACATCACTAATCATCAGGGAAACGCAAGTCAAAACCACAATGGGATATTACCTCACACCTGTTAGCATGGCGATTATCAGAAAGACAAGTGATAACAAGTGTTAGCTCTTGGTGAGGCTGAGGAGGAAAGGAAATCTTTGTATGTGCTGAAAATATAACTAGGTGCAGTTATTGTAGAAAACAATATGGTAGTATTTCAAAAAATTAAAGATTTAGAAATTAATAACTACTGTATGAGCCAGCAATTCTACTTTTGGTTATATGTCCAAAGGAAATTAAGTGTATATCTCAGAGAGATATTTGCACCTTCAAGTTCATTGCAGCATTATTCACAATAATCAACTTATGGAAACAACTTAACTGTCCGTTGATGGATGAATGGATGAAGAATGGTGTGTATTTACCACATTTTCCTTAACCATTCATCCAATGGAATATTATTTAGCAATAAAATGAAAGAAATCCTGCTATTTGCCACAACATGAATAAACTTGGAAGACATTATGCTAAGTGAAGCAGGCCAGATAGAAAAAGGCAAATACTGTTTGATCTCACTGTATGTGGAATCTAAAAAATTCAAAATCATACAAATAGAGAGTAGAAGGGTGGTTGCCAGAGATGTTGGGTTGGGGGAAATGATGAAAGGTTGGCATGAGGGAATAAACTTTCAGTTACAGAATAGATAGGTTCTGGGCTCTAAGGTAAAACATGGTGACTAGTGTATGCTAGAGATTTGATGAGAGAAGACTGAGTGTCCGCACCCCATAAACACACACACAAAAGCTAATTAAGAGTGAGGATGGATGTGTTAAGTAATTTGATTTGGATAACTAGCACCCAATGATCACCTATATACCTAGAACATATACCGTGTACAATCTTATTTGTAAATTAAATATTTTAAAATAAAATATAAAAATAAAGATTCTGTGTGATCTGACATGTCTCGCTCTCATCTGCCTCCTTTCCTCTTTGCCCTTTCCTCCTCAGTCACCCTGCATCCTTCACACTCGTCATCATCGTTCCAGACTCCTCCCGACTGCCCTGGTGTCTTTGTACTAGTTGGTCCCTCTGTCTAGGTATTCTTCTGCCTTTCACTCCCCATCTCTTCTCAGAATGGCCCTATTGAAGTTACTCTCTATTCCTTCTTCCTGTTTTGTTTTCTTCATTGCATTTTTATTATCATAGATATGCCTGTGTGTTTGTTTACATATATAACCTCCAATCACCAGAATGAAAGCTTCCTGAGAACTGAGATCCCATCTGCCGATTCCCTGTCCCCAAGACTCTAGCATACTTCCTTCTGTATGAATGATCATTAAATTAAGAAAAGAATAGAGAAAGTTGGAACAGGTGTAGGTTGAGCAATCATGCAGGGATACAGGTGGGTCTAAACCAGAATGCACAGAATTAACTGGCAAATCAACAATACAAGTTGCTGACTCAATTTGTTAGGCAAATCAACAATACAGGTTGCTGACTCAATTTGTTAGGTCAGATACAAGGTGTATGTGTGTTGAGAGGTTAGGGGATCATGGCTAGGGATGGGGCAGAAACATGGATTAAGAGTCAGCCTTGGACCTTAGACCAGGCTGGTATTAAACGCCAAGAGCCTTGCAGCTTCTCCTGTATCTGCACAACAGGAACATAGCCAAGTGAGAGAGCTCCATGGATACAGAAGCACCAGGAACATGACATCTCCTTATGGATTCTCAAGTGTGTGCTTTGATAAGCCAAGACAGAAAATCTGGAAATCTGACTACCCAAGAGAACACTGTGGCACAAATTCCGTCAATGGTCCCAGAGTGGCACTTAAGCAAACAACAACAACAACAACAACAACAAAACCCCCCGCAAAACAGCAATAAAAACCCAAAGCATGTCTTTCTTCCAAATTGTTCTTCAGGCAACCCACTATGAAAGATAACTCCTCCAAGATAATGAAAGTTACTCATGACTTCAGCGGCAAGCTATTTAGCACAACCAAAGGGCACTGTGCATGTGTCATATGGGGAGGTCTGTAGGAGAAAGGCTGACATTTTTGGCAACACCAGCAGTCCAAAAGGAAAACATGTCTAATGGTTGCTGTGAATCACCCTGATTATGAGCCACAAGCATGCAATCACTGGCACACAGAAACTCCTGACTAATAGCCGTGAGCAGTTTGCCTTTGCTATCTAAGCGTCGCAGACTGAACACACTCTTGCCTGACCTAAACTCGGCATTAATACCTGAATCACAGCCTGGGGAAGCTCAATATTCCACTGTTGGAAAGAAGATAAACAGCAACAATACAAAGACACAGCCCTGCTTAGTGCCTCTAGTTAAACTGAATGCATTTAATCTGTCTTCTGCATCTAAAATGTCTGTCATCTTCTCTTGGTAGAATGAATGATATTTAGATGCTTCTGCAGAAAGCCAGTTCCTTGAGGGCTTTTCTACACACCAAATGGCAAACAATATAAAAAACCCTGGTTATGCTCAGCATCACAGAATACAAATCAATAGGTTGCCTGAGGGCACACTGTTCACGGTTCCACAACCAGAGAAAACCACATGATCATTAACAAGCACCAACCTATAGGCCGGAAATATGCAACTAATTTCTTTTGAATAAGATATGCATAATCTGCTCTGGAAACAAATGATATGCTTCACTAATTATTATGGTAAGAATTTATTATATATCTATAGGGAAATTACCCATATCAAATGGTTTCTTCTGACCTTGGTCTAGCATGATGAGGAATGAAATCATTGTGTTTTACCAGAAAGAGTTAATCAGCATATCCGGATGAAAGTCCACTTAACCATTACCTCCCTTACCACAGCTATTAAATCCTATCACTTGGAAATAATCATTAAATAGATTTGGGCCATATTCTTGAGGAAGAATAAGCCCTTGCCGAATGTGATGGTGAAGCATATAGGATCACAGCTCACCCTTATCCAGAACTCACCCAACGCCAGGCATTATTCTTAGCATGTTGTGTTTGTTAATCTTTGCGGTGATTGTAAAGCTTGAGGATGACTACTCCATTGCAATAGCTAAGGAAAGAGAGACCCCAAAATGATTAAGTGATTTCCTACCCCAGACACACACCTAGTATGTGGTAGAAATAGGATTCAAACCCAAGCAATTTGCCTTTTAAAACCTGCTCTCCCATCCTTCCACATAGTGCAGCTTTCCAAAGAGAGGTCCCTGTGACCAAATTAAAGTAGATGTTGCCAGACCAAAGACTTGGAGAGGCTGATGTAAATCCACATCCATTATCTGAAAGAAAGACAGTAGCATCCTTAAGCAAACACCTGCATGACTGTGTTCACTTATCCTTCCCTTGAAGGAAAAGCCTAAAACTCTTAATTATATATAATTCAAGTTGCAAAAGAAATACCACTGTATAGAATCCCCTTTCCGCAAATATTTCCTTATTGTAGTATGGAATAGGGAGTTTAGCTGTGCTATGTCTAGAGCTCCATAATTAGGGTATTTGGGAACTGCAAAAAGGGTCAAGCCCATGGTATTCCCAGTCCAAAAAAAAAAATACATACACATATGAAAATACAAAATAAAAGTGTTGATTAAAGGAAGATGTGGGCATGAAGCACAATGCAAACCCAGAGACCACAGTTACCAGAGGCTATGCCTCAGCCTTCCCTTTCTTCCATTCTCATTGCTGGAAGGCCAAAGGTGGGGACCTGTCTAAGCAGCATTGCTGCCGTGTACAATTATTATTTTAATCGACTTTGTGCTGTGTTAATGAGTGCCAACCATGTGCCAGATGGTGCTGAAAACAAAGCCTTCTCTGCAATCCTGCCCAGTGGGATCACCACCTCTCCTGTCTGTGAAAGTGATCACAAATGTGGTAATGAGCTAACTCCGATGCAACCGAACTTCTAATCCCCCGACACTTTCTGATTGGGCACTGCACCAAGATTTGGCATAGAAAAGGCACCTGGAGTGCTGTCGGATGATCTCTTCAGGGATAATGGACCAGGGAACTGAGCCTGTAATGATTTCATATCAGTTTGTTCAAGTTCAGTTGCTATTAATTGGGTTCAAGTTCAGCTCCAGTTCACACAATCTAAATAAATAGCTGCTGAAGCCAGCTTAGTGCCTGGCACGGTATGTATCTTTGTAACGAACAAGAAGGAAGCAAAAGAGAAAGATGTAGAGGGATGCTTTGCATACATGTTGTCTGCTGTATACCGTCTGCCTGGCAGACTTGTGGAGTAAGGGGGAGGGGAGTTCACAAACAGTGCTCAAGTTTCTAAGACTGTGCATGGTGATACTGCTTAATGAACGATCATATCCTGAAGAATCAGGCCTGAAGACAGGTTATACAGTAAAACTTGCTCATAATTATTGAGAATAGCCACAGGCAAAACACTGGTTTGAAGTTAGCATGGTCTGCAATCTGGACAATCTCTATTCTTTATATCCACTTTGGCAATTCTAAGAAATTAATTCTATTATGATCTAACAACTCAAAAAGAAATATTTTAGACAAACTCATTGCTAGAGAGAGAAAATGAGCAATATTGCAGGAAAAAAAATCTATTTAAAAAAGGGCCTTGCATATTTTATGAGAAAAATCAATCCAAAATCTATTTTGTTCTAGTCCATTAAAGTTCACTCTAAGTTGGTTTCACTAGAATGAAATTTAAAACACATTTCTAATGATAATTTGTAGGAAATTTTGAATGGAGACATTTTCCAAGTCAATGTTGGCTGCAAATTCTAATTTCTGTTAGAATCCAGTCATAGATATTATGTTTAAAATTGGATTGGTTTAAGACTATACTGGCATGGGTATTTCATAAAGAGAATATAGATGTACAATATTAAACAGGATATATAATACATATTTACTTTTTGTGACATCATTTAAAATATAAACAATTCAATTTAAATGAATATAATCATTAGATTTATCATCCATTTATATTGTTAAATCAAAACAATGAAATAAGTA
Organism: Perodicticus potto; assembly: GCA_963574655.1. NCBI lineage: Eukaryota > Metazoa > Chordata > Mammalia > Primates > Lorisidae > Perodicticus > Perodicticus potto. The sequence continues at coordinate 15,009 of CAUYRH010087324.1, forward strand.
ATTACTGAAAAGAGCGTATTGTGGAAATAAGGGTAATATAAATAAAGGACTGAATCTGTTTGAAAAGGTAACTTTTGATATTTTGAATTTTTTCCATTTTCTTTTCTGTTTTATTTTTTCTGAATGAAAGCAAAGGCAAAGAATTTACCACACTTACAATGAAGGTTGGATAGTACAGTGTAGGGAAACAAATGAACAACAACAAAAAACCCCAAGTACTTGGAATCAGAGGGACCTGGCTTCCCTGTGTTTCTGCCATTTATTTGATGTCTGACTAGACTAAGTTCCTTAATCTCTTTGAGTCTCAGTTTCGTCATATCTGAAATAAAAATTAAAAGAAAAGGCACAGGGTCATTAAAAAGATCGAATGAGAACATGTAAGTAGTGGCCAGCACTATGCCAGCAACGTAATAGGTGCTTAGTAAATGCTGTCCCCTCCTGCTTGCCAAATAACAATCCCATGTACTCAGGCTCCACTTTGTCGTCAATCCCGCCCAAGTTACCACTTCCAGACGGGAGCTGCTGCTCAGAAGGCAACTCTAAAACACAAACCAACATAAATGCCTAGGGGCAGGAAAATCCACAATAAATAACTTGCTTACAGTTAACAATGAACTTGATTATTTCAGAACAATAACTAAGCCATTATTTCATTCTACATTTCAGCTACTCACAATCTGTTCCCTAACCTCCAAGGGAGTTTTAAAACTGGGATTCAGATGGTAGATATGTATTTCTACAAAGAGCATGAAATAATGCCTTTCAGAACACCCTTCCCATTGCATATCTAGATATTTAGGTTCATGCAACCATTCACATTTGCTTCATTTGCTGTGTTTGAAGTTTGCAGTTTTGAGGTTACTCACAGGGAACTGTGCTTTCTCCCTCCACCTTTCCCAATCACCTTTCTCTGAACTCTGCTGCCCTTTCAGCTGAGATGCTCAGAGGCAGGCCACTTAGGGAGTCCCTTCCTGGTCAAATTTCCAGTTCACCTCATCTTGGATCCCTGAAGAAAAAGTCTCTAGCAGGCCCCCACTTCAGGCTGAAGACACCCAGCTGTTTACCATTAGCCCCTTGCATTAACCTTTGCCTTGTTTGCTTGACTTTAAGCATCTCGAATTTCAGACAGAGTGTAAGGACAGCGTGGAATACCATGGCCCACAAGTCTAACCTTCAGGACAACTCAACAACAGAATCCCAAAAGTGAAGTGCCTCACCCCCACGATCCTAGGGTTTTACAATTTGGAAGGAACTGCCCCCTAAGTCAATGCTACCCATCTGACTTTGATAACACACAAAGGATTCAAAGATAATTTTCCTACACATGTATAACAAGCATAGATTTCAAGAAATAATATTTTTAAATTACTGGGCATAACCTGGAAATAAACTTACTTTTAACTTAAAAATAAAAAATAAACTCTTTCTCTTCCTTTGTATTAATGAATTTATAAAAAGAAGATTTTTTTCCCAAACCCAATGGGAACCTGCCTGCATTTATGGAATTCCAAGAGGAGTTTAGATGGAAACAGAATAAAACTTTAATTCAACCAATGTCCAATAAGTGTCTACTTTGTTTCTGATTTTATAGGCAACATCAAGTAATATGAAGCTGTTTTCCCCCCTCAAGGAGCACATGGGGATACTTGAAACCACACATAAAATCATGTGAACAATGCAAGATAATTTTATTACTAAGGACCAGCTGAGCCTTAAAACTTCTTAAGGACCAGCTGAGCCATGAAACTTCTTAAAGGGAATGTGCCAGCCAACACTGTCCAAGAGGACAGAAGAATTTGCACAGGCAGGGGGGCCCATCCTCGCCCAGTCTTAAGGATGAGATTTGGTTGGAGAAAACAGGGGAAAGTCACTCTAAGTGAAGGGAACTACAAAATCAGTGACAAGAGTGGCAGAAAGACCACAGCCAGTAGGGTGGATAGTAAGAGTCATTACTCTCACTATCAACCCACTCTTGATTAGACTGGGAAATACTGGGCGTGTGAGAATAAGCCACCCACAAACACACTCCTGGCTTTCCCAGGGACCATAACTGCACCACCCTTAAGGCTAGGGCCAAGGCTATCAGCCAGAGAACTAAGCTGTCTGGAGGTTCACTCTGCCTGCCACGCCTCATTCCCTTGGCCAGTTCACTAACCAATTCTGACACCTACTTATCCATCACTAGTATCTTTTTCTCTCTTCTGTGACTTTCTCTAAGTTTCTTTATTTTGTTCTTCTACTTTTCTTTCAAGAACTGTCCATTTTTTCTTCACGGAAATGTAAATCCAAAGGACAAGGGCCACTGCCTCACACTCACCAGGGTGGCTACAGTGAAAAGTTAGAGATAGCAAGTGTGGGCGAGGATGAGGGAAAAATCGGAACCTAGATGCTGTTGGGAACATAAAGAGGATAAGAGCCCATCGTTCCTCAAATGATTAGCCATGCAATTAACACATGGTTATGTACTACACACCAGCCATTCTACTCCTAGGTATGTATCCAAAAGAAATAAGAACATGTGTATGCACAAAAAAAGTACATAAATATTCCCATCCCTATTAATAATAGGCCAACAGTGATCATAAGAAAAATGTCCATCAGCTACAGAATGGACAAATAAATGCCATAAAATAGATTGTTATTTGGCAATAAAGAGAAATAATACTCTTATATTTGCTCTACCATGGATGAAACTTGGAAACATTAAGAAGCCAGTCACAGTGCACCATTTATGATTCTGTTTAATGGAATGTCCATGATAGGCAAATCTATGGAGACAGAAAGTAGATTAGTTTTTGCCTAAGGCTGAGCTAGAGAGTAGGGGAATTGGAAAGTGTCACTAAGAGGAACAATGTTTCTTTCTGGTATGGTTAAAATCTTCTAAAATTGACTGTGGTGATGGCTGTGCAACTCTGTGAATATCTAAAAACCACTGGCTTGTATGCTTTAAATGGGTGAATTGTATGTTATGAATTACAGCCCAAGAAGCTGTTAAATCACAAAGAACCTTTCAATCTGAGGACTTTAAGTAAAAGTCACCTTATTACATGAGGTATAAAAGTCCTAGCAACTCAGCTGAAGTAGGTATTGCAGGTGAGGGCTGGTAATGAAAACATCTTAGGTGGATCTCATGGAGGAGGAGAGGAGAACAGTGATTACCAGAGACTAGGAAGGGGAGCCAGAAGGACCAGGGATAAAAAGTAGTTAGAGGTACAAAAATACAGTTAACTGGAAGGAATAAACCTGAGTATTCGATAGTACAGTAGGGAAACTATAGTTAACAATAATGTATTGTATATTTCAAAATAACTAGAAGATTCATTAAGTTTTCAACACACCAAAAAGATAAATGATGTGATGGCTATCCCAATTACCCTGATTTGATCATTACATATTGTGTACATGTATCAAAGTATTTATACACAATCATCTATCACTAAGAACTTTTACAAATATAAAGAAAATGTCTCCATCAGCAAGACTCATTGGCCAATAAAAATACTACATCAAATAACAGTAAGTAAAATCAGCAAAAGCCATATTTTATTAAATCAGCATAGGTCTTTACTCACACAGTTAAGTCAAGTTTGAACCATTAGTTCAATTTTGTAATATTTAATTAGGACCTTGGGTAAAGAGCCATGAGGCTCTCCTGATGAGGCAAATTTGGGGTATGTAATGCATTTAAGAGGAGGAATTATAATCAATGAGCTTTTAAAAGCATTTAAGTCCAACATTTCTGGAATCTTTAGAAAACTATCTTATTTCACAGGTGATCAGTTGAAGACACTTAATCTAGTCCAATGCTCTTAGTTTGAAAATGAGAAAACAGAGGTTCTTAAGGGTTGCCTTAGTCATATTGCTACCTAGGGGCAGAATGTTGGTCTCCTAACTTCCTTCCTTCTTTCTTTGATAAAAGTATCACATTTTGCCTTCAGGATATTAAATGGAAGGGATTATGCTCTGGATAAACAGGGAGATAGATGCATAAAGATACATCCACCTGGTTTTTATGCCCCAGGGCGAAGGCCTTCGAGGCATGAAAGTGAGCACTCACTTTTGTACTCCCAGTGCCTAGCACGTCCCTTGCAACAGCCTATACTCACCAGACATTTAGAGAATGAACTTTACCTTCCAGTCTTATGAACAAACATAGATTACCAAATTAGCATTCTAGTCCCTCATCTCTAACCACACACACATCACCTCTGCTTGCACTATTGTGCTGTAAATTACACTTCTCTGGTTGCTTTCACATCACCATTTCTGTCAGTGGTCCTCTCTCTCTGCTGGTCAGCAGTGACCAGGCCAGGAGTTGCAGAGTACCTACCCAACACAATTCAGGAGAGACCAGGGCCACTGACCCAGATGAGGTGACGGCAAGAGCACGTGTGACTAGTGAGCAAATGCAGGCAAAATGCAGGGATATTGTCCAAAAGAGCTCAATCCTGGCTGGGGCAAGTCCAGACATTCTCAGAAGCAGAAAACAATAACTGCATTTGAGAAAATGACCTCGGAATCCAAGGTTAAGGAACAGTTATTCTGTAAACAGTAAAAAAAAACAACTCACAATAGATGAGTTTAGTCCTCTGCGGACGTGTCCTTGACCAGGAAAGTAACGGTAGGGGAACCGAGTCCCAGAAAAACGACCAGGATAGATCTTCAGAAGCAAGAACTGGAATGTGACTAAAATAAAGAAAATTTTAGTTTACCCAATTATATATTTTTCCTGAGGACCCGATATTTATGGCAACAATAACTACCGTGTGTGCATTGGTTAAGGGTGTAATGTGCCATCTGTGTGATGGCACTGGCCCAGCTCCCCATAGCACTTGTGACCTTACATTTCCATAAACCATGCATTCCTCTGCCTGTTTTGTTGAAAGGACACCCTCTCAATTACCACGACTTTCTTATTCCCTTTAAGCTTTTGGTGAAACCATAATGTACAGAAGACTATCTGGATCATTTCCCACTATTTCCTACTATTTTTGGAGATCTATCTTAAGTCCCAATACCTCCATGAATTACTTCTATTTTTCTCTAGCCCCCAGGAACATCTTGCTTCTCTAGACTTTTAAGGTGCTTCCAGGAATTAGTGGAAAGTTAATCACATGCATGTTTTGGTAAATGTTCAACTTTTCTCAAGACACATCCATCTTATCTCCCCATGCACATTGTTTTAACTTTTCAAGAGCAGAATGTTTGGTCATACAAGAAGGTAGGCGAACATGGGAGAGAGACAGGAGCTCAGATGGATGGGAAGCACTTTCCTGAAAGAACAAATGGTCCAAGTTCCAAGAAGCCAGACAAAGTAAACACAGAGGTCAGGCAGGCACCACTGGGGCTGAGCAATGCCTTGCAAAGCATGATCCCCGTAAGCGTCTGTGTCAGGAGAAGTCTAGAGATCCAGAGGTTCCTGAGAACCTCCTTCCTATGGGAATCAAGAAACTCACTTTCATATGCTGGAGTTCTATATGAAATTTTCTTGGAAAGAAATGACCCCATAGGTAAAGCCATATCTGGAAATCAGTAGATCAAGCAGCCATTCTTGTGTCCAACAGTTCCCGAATTTCCCTTTTCGACAGGGTCCTCATCCACGGCATGAGAGGGGGATATGTGAAGAACAGAAGGACAGAATGGCTAGAACATGAACTAAAAGAGGGAAAAGGGCACAAACTAGGCCAAGAGAGGTAGGTGGGGATCAGTGAAGGTAGGTGCTGCAGGTGGGGAAGGGTTTGAACTTCATTCTGTGTGCCAGAGAAGTCCATTATGGTTCTTAGCAGGTAAGTGCCATGATCTGATTTAGAGAATATGTTAAATTCTACGTTAATATTTTATACTTACATTATATATTTTAAAAGATAATTTAAACTGTTTTGTGGAGAAAAGATTGTAGGGAGATGGAAGAGGAAATTAATGTAGTAGTGTTAAAGAAAGATGATGGTGGTTTGGCCTAGGCAGAGAAGAAGATACATTGGAAGTTTATTTTGGAGAGAGAAAGCCATTTTTTCCACATTTTTTCATTTCTACACAAACTAACTTAAGAGTTATTGCTGAGTAAGGGACGCAGATGGAGTGCAGAAATGACCTAAGTAGTTAGGCAAGGCTAACGGGTTTCAGAGGTCAGCAAGCCTGTTTAGATCCTAAAGCTCACAATCGGGAAAATAAACCTTTTCTTCCTTTCATTCATTAATCTGTAACTTACTGAACTTACTGAGGCAGGCTCGGTGTTGACGGTTGGGCATGCAAAGTCAAACACGGCCAGTTGTTCATGGCCATGGACTAGGCAAGGAACTCCACTGCATGAGGACAAGATAAACAGCCAGGAGAGATTCCCAACAGCCAGAGTGAGAAGGTGGGGATGTGAGGACAAAGCATATACCAACAATCTTTATTACAGCCTCTAATTCATTCATTGATGCATTCATTTCAGAAATTCACTCATTCACTGCCTCAGACAGTAACAAGTAATACCTACTTGTTATAAGCTCAAAATTGGGGGGTATACCAAGATGAATAACACACAATCTATACTCGGTCTCCAAATGACTACGGCATGTAAACACATCAGTGCAGTTGACCCTCGCACAGCACAGGCATGAATTGCATGGGTACACTTACAAGTAGATTTGGTTTTGCTTCTGCCACACCTGAGATGGCAAGATCAACCCCTCCCCTTCCATTTCCTCCTCAGGCTAATCAACAGGAGGATGATGAAGATGAAGATTTTATGATCTTAATAAATAACAACATAAATTCTCTTCCTTGGGATTTTCTTAATAACATGTTCTTTTTTTAAATAACATGTTCTTTTTCCTAGACTACTTTTAAAAGTACAGTGTATCACACGTATACAAAATATGTGTTAATTGACTGTTTATGTTATTTGTAAAACTTCTGGTCAACAGAAGGCTATCAGTAGTTGTTTTGGGGAAGTCAAAATTGTACATAGATTTTCAAATGCACAAGGGACTTATGCCCCTTACTCCTATGTTGTTCAAAGATCAATTATATAATGTGAGGTGCTAAATTAGAAATATACGCAAGTATTCATGAGACACAGAAAACACAGAGAAATAATCCTTGCAGCCTACAGCATGAGAGGAACATTCCTTCTGCCCCCAAACATACTCAGCTTAAATGTCACTTCTTTACAGAGGTCTTTTCTAATTCTCTAATTAAACTGGATTCCCTGAATGCTCCCCCTTCTGTAGCTTCTCAGAGTTTGAAGTTACATATTCATTAAATAATGCCTCTCCCACCAGACAGCTAGCTGCATGACAGCAGTGGCTGTGTGAGTCCTGCTCCCTGCTGTATTCTCTGTGCCTTTCACAGTGCCTAGAGGAGAAAGGATGCTCAAGTATTTGTTGAATAAGTGATTAAAAAAAAAAAAGAAAGAAAAACAAGCTAATTTCAATCATGGACACATTGGGTTAGAGTATGCTAAAAATCTTCACAGCAAAATTTTTTTGCCAAAGCCTAGAAGTAAATGTACAGGATAGCATGACTCAGGCCACCTTCTCCTTAGCCAGCTCACTGGGGTACCCCAGTTGTGAATTGGATATCACCACCTTGGTTGCAGCCATTCCTTTCTGCTCTGTCCTTGAGAACTACACATAAGAAGGAAGTTCTACCCTGTGGACTTCAATAACTGTGCATGTGACAGACATCAGAATCATAAATGCAGAATGACAGAAAGCTACCTGCACCTGCAGAGAGGTTACAGCAGCTGCGGGCCAAGTCCGGCTGTCGGGAAATTTCTGGTTTTCAAAGACTTATTTGAAAAGGACATAAGGAGTTGAGTTGATATTAGTGACAGCATGCAAATGAAGCTATTTTTATATTTATTTAATGTGTGAGTAGGCTCTCACTTTCCCTTAAAGAAGCAGCATACCAATATGAATGTATGAAGACTTTCCTAAGACTTCTCCAAATTCCAAGAGTAGAGCTGGCTAACAGCACAATTCAGATAGCTAAGTCTGCAGCTGGGCTCTTGGCAAGGTGAATTAATAGACTAACAAAGTCAGAGAGATGAAATGCTCTCTCTGTCTGCAGTTTTCACAGTAGGGTAACACCTTGGTCCTCTAACTTCCTAAACTGTCCCAGTGCTTACTTCCATCAACCGTGGAATTACAACTGTGATGGTAAGGTCACATCTTTTCCCACTTCCCAATAGGAAGTCTACCCCTTGGCCCCAAGGTATCCTGGCAATTGCTCATTTAAAATGATTTTCGACCTCTGAAGTTGACCAAGGGCCTGCGGGTGCTGATTCAGTAACCTCTCAAGACGCAAGATGCAGTGCAGAACTTTCTCTTGTTTCTTTTATTTGTTCCTCCATATTTCTGAGTCCCACAGCAATATTAACTCACTGAAACTTTTCGAACTATGCTGCTCCCACTTCCAGTGACAGGCAGCTAACCTCGATTCTTTTCCTTAGGTGAGTTCTACTGTACATGTAGGGTGGAGGCCAAGGGCACTGTTACACCGACCAATGCCCAATGTGCATGACAGCCTCTCCACAACAATGAAGCATCTGAGCGTCGGTCATGTCGAGCTTAAGACTCACTGTAACACACCACAGGGTACAGGAGGAAGGGCAAGCATCCCACTGCTGAAAATTATATGACCTTATTGGGGATAATAACATTCATACACAAGTCTGATGAGGGAAAAACAATTTAAAACATCTAAAAATAACGATTTTGAATAATTAAACTACAGTTATCAATTATGAATATGACAAGATAACAGAGATGAACAAAAGTGGGGCATAGAAGGCAAATAAGAATTGGCCTTTGAATTACAGACATATAACCCACCCGGGGTAACGGCTTTGTGTCAGCACAGGGATGGCTCAGAAGGGGAACCGTCACCTCACCAAGTTAAAGCAGAAAAACACATTTATGCTGAAATCAAGAAGGGGGAGGAAGGGTCCTAGCTTTACTGGGTAGGGATAGCGTGTGAGCAAGTCAAAGTCAGACTCTAGAAAAATGCCACCTAGATTTTTAGGTCTTTCAGAAAAAAAAATTAAAGCTTTAAACTTATGCTGGACAAATGAAAGGCTGCCCATTTTAGAAATGCTATATTTGGGGAGCACTTTCATGAGGGAGTTCAGGACAGCTTCTCACGTGTCTAAGATCTAGCAGGGTAATAAATTACCCATGGAAGGACTTCGCTGGTCACCTGGAGGTATTGTAATAAATATTTCCAACCTATTTATAGCTTTCTTTCTGTGATCCCAATACTGTAAGGAGCAGGCAGGTTTAAACAGTGAAAACTTACGATAAAGACACATCTGCTTACGTTATAGGATGGGCAGCGCAATGTTGTCTCTAATGCAGCCGTGTTAAGATACCACTTGTTTGTTGTTGCCGATACTTTAAACAACACTCCATGATATATCCAAAGTCACCAGAATTTTAAGCTCATGCTCTAGATTATCACACTACTGACCATTTCCACCTACTCTTCTTTTTTTTAATAAGTCTACATTCTAAAGCAGGCAGAAATCATGAGTCATAGAAAGCAAAATCCATCCTATTTTCGTGGTAGAGGCTTTGGGCAGGATGAATCTGTTAACATTTTAAATTCTTCTTCTAAAAGTAAACTCTGTAGGAAACCCTATCGAGGTATGTATTGAAATTATACAAGCAGAAAAAATGGAAATATATACCAAATGGTAGGCTATGCACATCAACCATCCTCAAACTCTGCCCCAAAGACGCTGAAATAGTAAAACAGATAAAAACCCACAAAGGAAATGAAAACTGGAGAGAAACTGAGAACAGATCAGCAATGCTAACAATATGTTGGAAGATGGGAAGTGAAGACACAAGTGTCCCTGGTCATCATCTCCCCAGACAGGAGAGAGCTGAAGCCTGAAATCCTTCAGTGGTAGGGAGACCAAGTGAAGCTGGAGAGACCAGGTAACGCTCAGAACTGGGCGACCAGCACCACAGAAGTCCAGGAAGGGCTGATGGTGGAGAGACCAGGTAACGCTCAGAACTGGGCGACCAGCACCACAGACGTCCAGGAAGGGCTGATGGCGGGAGGGTGGATGGAGAGCCTACACAGAGACTAGCGAGGCCTTGCCCCACCTCCTCCCTCGGTCCCTGTGCTCCACAGGCCACTCCTCTTCTCTCATCCTTGTACATGCCAGGGTGGCATTCCGTGGAGAGGCTGACCAAACCGACCTAATGTTGACATGTCAGGAATAACTGCCAATGGTGACTGTGAAGCACTGCTCTAAGATACCAAAGAACTGAGCAAAAGTCTAAATACTATATGGTGAGAACCCCTTCTTTCTTCCCAAGCCAGGTTCCCTAAAGTCTGAGATCCAGGCTTAATTGTCCTGGTAAGGAGCCTGGAAGAATCTATCTCTGGAGAAACCAAGAAGGGAGGGTGACAGTAGGCTGCCTCTCAGACAATCCCCTAGCCATCCCCACCTCTTGGATGCACACTATGTGGTCCCTCTGACACTGTGCCAGGCTTGGCTGTGTGATGAATAACATGTGGTCACTAAGAAGAATTGGCATGCCACCTCTGGGAGCAGGTTATAAAACTAAATTCTGTCTTTAGAGAGGGTCACTTAATTGTGCACTTAGATCGCTCGTTCTGGAGGAATTCATCTCCTACATCCTCAGCAGCCCTGTGAGTACACCCTGATGGTGAGGAACTAAGGATGGCTAACAGACATGTAAGTGAACTCAGCATTGAATCCTCAGACCAATCCGTGACATGATTGCAGCCCACACCTCAAACCCAGAGCCAGAATCACCAGGCTGAGCCACCCTTGCTTTCCTGACACTGTGAGTCTACATGCGATAATAAAATGTTTGTCATTTTGAGCTGCAAAGTTTTGAGTCATTTGCAGATAACTAATATACAGCCTGTGGTTACCAATATCCAAGAGCCGCAGTGAAAATCAGGATCTTTATCCAGTTAGCCCAAGGAGGGGGAACCAATTTAGGGGATGCCCCTGCGCCTACAATACCAGATACAGACAGAGCTGCAGTCAGCTTTTGTAGGGATCCTTCTTAAATACAGACAGACAGTTGAGGATGATAGATAATTGAAGAAAACCACTAAAATACAAAAAAAATTTTTTTCAGTGGAAGAAACTCAGAAATAACAAAGACAACATGAAGAGAATTGAGGGGCTAATATTGAAAACTCCAGATAGAAGTAAAATATTGTATAAATATACAAATATCCTGAAAATACATAGACTTGATAATGCATAGCACTGTGAATTTTCAGAACATTATGGATAAACAGAAGATCCTAAATGTTTCTAAAGAGGAAAAAAAAATCCGTGTGCAGGATATAAAAAGAGAATAGTACCATACTTCCCAAGAGTAACACTGAGCGCTGGAAGATAACAAAGCAATAGTTTCAAAATTCAGAAGCAAAAGATTTCTAGCCTAGAATTACATTGTATAAGCAGCCAAACTATGAATTAAATGTGACGGCAGAACAAAACAATTTCTTAAAAATACAAGGCCTCATAAAAGGTTTGCTCTCAAGTTATCACTCTTGGAAAGCTACTGAGAAGCTGTGCTACAAAATTCAGGAAATAAAGCAGAATTGAGAAAATATGAAATCTCAATAAAGAATTCAGCCCAGAAGAAAGGTAAAGGGAATTCTCAGTGGCACAGCTGTGTATGGACCGAGTAGGCAAATAGTAGAGCCTGGAGGAGGAGGGAGAAACATCCCTGACCTCACTGTGGGCATATTTACATTTCCATTGGAAAACTTTAATTGAATTTTTATCATTATGCATTAATTACTTAACTTTAGAAAAAATGGTATATTAAGGAAATGTGATCTTTTCCCCATCTCCCTCCTCTCTTTCCTTCTTACGCCTTCATATTTTCAGGTTGATTAAAATTACATGCTTAGGAAAACACTACTATATTAGTTCACTAATATCAAGCATTCGATATGAGAGAAAACACCTCTGTTTTCTCAATGTCCCTACAAAATGTGAATAATACCTAGCTCACTGGTTGTAGTGAATGACACATAAATACAGAATATAAAGAGCTCAGGGCCATGCCTGGCTAAGCAGGGAAAAAAAGTAAATAACTTGGACTTAAGGACTGGGATGCAAATTCTACACATTTTAATCTCTTTTTTAAAAAGATTAATAGATAATTTTTAGCTCATATGTGCTTACTGTAGGAAAAGTAAAAAATATTGCTATACACAAGGAAGAAAAAAATTAGATGTTACCATAATCCATGACCCACCATTAAAAGCATAATAACATACTGTTTTGTATACATACCAAATTTTCTTTTTAAAAGAAAATTTTAGATTAATGTAGGGGTACATGTGGTTAGATTTCATAGTTTGCATTTGTAAGGTTAAAGTCTGATTTGTAGGTGTATACCCACACCCAGGTAGTGTGCCATATACCTGCCCAATGTACCTGCTGGGGAGAATATCCAACCTCTTCCCTCATCCCCTACTGCCCCTTGTTTGAATTTCACTGAGTTTTTCTCTCATGCAAGCATGTGGGTATTGATTTACTATATTGATTTACTACGTCCAGTTTAGTACTGGACACACGTGATGTTAGTTTTTCCATTCTTGTGATACTTCACTTAGGAAAATGGTCTCCAATTCCACCCAGATTGTTGCAAAAGTTACATAATTTCCATCTGCTTTAGGGCTGAGAAATATTCCCTGGTGTACATATAACACAATTCATTAATCCATTTCTGTGTTGAAGGTCAGTTTGGTTGTTCCTATATCTTGGCAATTGTGAATTGTGCTGCTATAAACATTTAAGTGCAAGTATTTTTATGGGAGAATTCCCTTTTCCCCTTTGGGTAAATAACCTAGTAGTGGGATTGTAGGATGAAACGTTAGGTCTACTTTTAGCTCTTGGAGGAATCTCCGTACTGCCTTCCATAGAGGCTGCACCAGTCTGCAGGCCCAGCGACAGCACAAAAGTGTTCCTTTCCCTCCACATCCCTGCCAGCATCTGTTGTTTCAGACTTTATGATGTAAGCCATTCTCTCTGGGGTTAGGAGATATTTCACTGTGGTTTTCATTTGCATTTCTCTAATGATCAGAAACGATGACCATTTATTCATGTGTCATGAGAAAACTTCCTGTTCATGTGTCTTGCCCACTTTTTCATGGGGTTATTTAATTTTTTTCTTGCTGATTTGCTTAAGTTCTTTGTAGAGTCTGGTTATCAGCCCCTTGCTGCATGCGAACATTTTCTCCCACTCTATAGGCCGTCTTTCTGCTTTGTCGATTGTGTCCTTCACTGTGCAGAGGTTTTTTTTTCTTTTTTATTAAATCATAGTTGTGTACATTGATGCAATCATGGGGTCCAATGCACTGGTTTCATATATAATCTGAAATATTTTCATCAAACTGGTTAACATAGCCTTCATGGCATTTTCTTAGTTATTGTGTTAAGACTCTTATATTCTACATTTAGTAGGTTTCACCCATATGCTTCTAAGATGTACTGTAGGTGTGGTCCCACCAATTACCCTCCCTCTACCCAACCTCCCCTCCCCTCCCTTTCCCCTTTTCCCATATTCTTATGCATGTGCAGAGGTTTTTTTAACTTGACGAGGTACAATTTATTTTTGGCATTGCTATGATTGTCAGTGGGGTCGTCTTCATAAATTCTTTCCCTGAGCCAATAATATTAAGAGTTTTCCCCACACTTTCTTCTAGGATTTTTATAGTTTCTTGTTTTAGATTTAAATCTTTCAACCAATATAAGTTAATTTCTGTAAGTGGTGAGAGATGTGGAATTAAGTTTAGTGTTTTATATGTAGCTAACCATTTCTCTTAGCACCATTTATTGAATAGGGAATTTTTTCTTCAGTGTATGCTTTTGTTTGCTTTATCAAAGATCAGATGGCAATGTGAGGCAAGTTTCATCTCTCAATTTTTCATTCTGTTCCATAAGTCTGTGTCTCTATTTTTATGCCAATACCATGCTGTTTTGATCACTACAGACTTGCAGCTTACTCTGAAGTCTGGTAAAGGGATGCCTTTAGATTTGTTCTTATTTCATAGTATTTGCATTGACTATTTGGGTTTTTTTCTGATTCCATACAAAACACAGAACTGTTATTACCAGATCTGCAAAGTATGACATTGGTAACAGAAATTGCATTGGATCTGTAGATCATCTTGGGTAGTATAGACATTTTAACGATATTGATTCTTCTGAGCCGTGAGCATGGTATATTCTTCCATTGGATGACATCTTCTGTGATTTCTTTTCTTGGAGTTTTGTAGTTCTTTCCATACGAATCCTTCACATCCTTTGTTAAATATATTCCAAGACACTTCATTTTCTTTGATTCTATGCTTTGTGTCTCTGACTTGAAGCTCAGCTTCATTGTTCTTGGTGTGTAAGAACTTGTGTACATTAATTTTATATCCTGAGACAGTGCTGCATTTCTAAGTTCCAAGAGTCTCTTCATTGAGTCTTTGGTATTTTCTAGGCATAAGGTCATGTCATCTGTGTAAAGTGATAGTTTGACTTCCATTGTCCCTAGTGAGATCCTTTTGATACCCTTTTCTTATCTGATTGCTTTGGCTAGGATTTCCAGTATTAAGTTGAATAGTAGTGGCAATGGTGGACAACTTTGTCTTGTTCCTGTTCCAAGTGGAAACACTTTCAGTTTTTTTTTTTTCTATTCAGTATGATGTTATCTGTTGATCTGTCACAGATAGCTTCTATCAATTTTAAGAATGTCCCATCTGTGCCAATTTTCTTAAATATTCTTATCAAAAAGGGATGTTGAATTTTGTCAAATGATTTTTCTGCATCTATTTTTAGATGAACATATGTTTTTTGATTTTATTTCTGTTTATGTGGTGAACTACATTTATAGATTTGTGTATGTTGAACCAGCCTTGCACCCCTGAAGTGAAGCCCACTTGGTCATAATGATTTTTTTTTTTTGATATGTAGCTGAATTCTGTTTTCTAAGATTTTATTAAATATTTTTTGCCCCTATATTCATTAAAGATATTGGTCTATAGTATTCTTTTTTGTTGAGTCCCTTCTTGGCTTTCGTATTTTGGTGATATTTGCTTCACAGAAGGAGTTGGACGGGGTTCCTTCCTTCTCAATGTTTTAGAATAGATTCCGCAGTATAGGTATCAGCTTTTCTTTAAAGGTTTGATAGAACTCTGTTGTGAAACCATCTGGTCCAGGACTTTTTTGTTGGAAGATATTTTTATTCTTGTTTCAATTTTAGAACTTGATAATGGTCTGTTTAAGTATTCTACTTCTTCCTTGTTGAGTTTAGGGAGGTGGTCTATGTACTTTTAAATTATACTTTAAAATATAAATGTGACCATAAAACAGGTATATTCTCCATAACACATTTCTCTCAAATCAGTATATTCTAAAATTTAATATCAATTTATTTATTCTACAAAACTTTGAGAGAACACTATCACAGAGCATTTCAGCCTATAGCCATTTTACAGTGTTATATTTAGATGGTACCAATTTTATGTTATTTTATTTACTGTGAATAGCCCAAATGCCTGTGTTCCCTTAAAAAGAAAGTTACCTCCTATAGAACTAATTATATAGTACAAAAATAAGGAAGGTGTGACAAATTTGTTTAATTTGCTTCATATAAACAAATTTATCAAATATTTGTACCTTTACTACATGCCAGGCTGTACCTTTTATTTCACTTGATACTCATAAAGTTTATTTCTCTCTTTTAATCCCTATGTTATTATGATTAGTCATAATATAGTTTGGATGGTAATTTTAGTGTCTGAAACTTCGAACTTTCGCCCTGTTCAATACTTAATGTTAACTTTTATATCCCTCTTTCATTTCTCAATTTAGTCTACAGATATTTATATAATCTGATTTTCATTTATTGTTCAGCATTGTAAAATATGATAGCAGAGTAATTAAGTGGAAGTCAGGAGGGAAGAAATGGCTTTTCAAAAATACATTTCTAAAGTATCAATGGCAATGTCAAAGGTCAATGGAGTTGAGAGCAGAGGAAAAACATACTTCCTTAAAGAAAAAAAGAAAATTTATTCTGAAGGTACGGGGAGTAAATATGTAACTTTTATGAAGTAGTTATGCTAAAGGAAACCTAAAATTTTTTCAATAGAAGGGTTGGTTTCCAAGTCAAAGGTCTATTCCCTTCAATGAGAAAAACCCAACCTCATCCCAAACTCTCTGTGCCTATAAAACTATTGTGACTTTATCAAAATTGTACATTATTTAATGCTCAACTTATCAGACTAACATGTGATAAACTTTATAGGAAAGATTTTGCTTGAAACTATGATATGGCATAAAAGTTGATGCCAAATGTAATCAATTAAAAAATCTAGGATCAGCAGCAGCAGGGGAAGATCCATTCTTATTCTAGTCTCTCGTTATTTAAACTCTTCCCACATGTTTAAAAATGCACTGTTTTTTTTTTTTATAGTAAAGAAGTTCAAGATTATTATGATTCTGAGGTTTTGGTTTTTTGATGGCTATTACCTAATATCCCACTTTATCATATTTAGCACTTTTAACCTTAAATTCACCTTCGCACATATCTTAACCCATTCCTTATTATTTTATTTTCTAGATTTCCATCAATAAAAATGTACAAAGCTTTAAAAGTTCGGTATTATTTCAAAGGTTTTAGGGAAAAGTATACTACCAGTCTTAATTTCTACTCTCTAGAAAATTATTCACAATTTCTTTGGTCGTTTCTTCTAGCACAGATCTATTTCTAAATAGAACACTTGTGCCCTTTTGATATTTACTTTTTAATTTAGAACACTGTTTAGTTTTCCTAATAATGGAAGATAAAGATTCAAACTCTCTCATACCAACCACCTTCAGCTTTCTCTTCCTACTTGTTTTTTCAATATAATATAGTAAATATTGGATTGAATTTATACTTTGCACATACGTTATTTTTTTGCATATGTCTCTGTGTGTGTGTGTATGGGAGGGGGAAAAGAGGGTTGGGGAGAGGAGACAGGGAAAGAGAGAGAGAAAAGATTGGAGAGAGGGGAGAGATGGAGGGAGGGAGAAGAAAGACCAGCATAATTGTAAAAGAACAGAACTTAAAACCAGAGGGCTGGATGCACAGTATAAAAGTGAGGTTTAATAGAATTACACTGACTCTACCACTAATTCTCAACAGAAATCCTGCTTTGAGAACCAGAGTATGAGAGAAGAGGACAGCAGAGCACTGCTGGAAGGGGTGAGAGAAATTGAAAAGCCTGAAATAAACGTGACAAGAATCTTGAGAGGACATCAGGTTGAACCGATGAATAGCACATCTTTCATTTAGGATGAGATGCTTTATGTCCAATTTCTGGTTTTAATCCTAATAGTTACCCTCACATATTTGAAGTGATAATAAAGAGAAATGCAATATTTATTTGCCACATGTATCTTAATTTAATTTATGAAAATATTATTGATATGACATTGCCTTGGCAACTGAACATTTTTCACAATGGACATGCATTACCATCATTTCATTTCATTTCCTCTGCCTTCATAATATTACCTTACCATTGTCAGAAAGTTCTCAGAATAGCGATGCAAATCAAAGCTTCATTACAAAGCCCAGTGAAATAGCATTACTGCAAGAACATTTTATGAAAGGTAACTACTGTGCATGCTTAGCGCCTGAATTGAAATGATAAAATATAGATTTCATTTATTTTTATAACAAAATCTTATTTTTCAAAAAATAAAAATAAAACAACACCTGGTCTTCCAAATGCTCACTCTTCAATTCACTTACTTAGAGGGAGAAAAAGTCCTGTAGAAGCAGGAGCACAGCCTGGAATATACAGGGTATTTCTCATCATCCATCCTGACAATGCACCCAGTGATTAAATATTCTCTTCCACACTTCTTCCCTGAGACAGGAACAAAAGAGCCCTCAGGGCTGAACACCCAGAGGGGGTAATTTCAAGAAGCAATATAGCGATACCCCAACTTTTAATAAGAATACAGACACTCTTCCCCTGCCTTGCCAACCTAGCCCAGACCCTGAATTACACTGACTGTGAAACTGCCTGAAACTCACCTTAACTGTGTTTCTGAAATCCAGTCTAGACTGATAAAATGAAAAGGCCTTCATGCCTTTCCCCAAGATGCCACTATGGTAATTCCATTTAACAGATACCAAGTGTCTTCAACAATGCAGCTCCCAAGCTAGACACCCTGGAACACACCTCGACAAACCCCAACTAGACCCCCATGGAGGCTATGGGAAAGATCTAATGCAACACAAAAAATTATGCTAAAAAAACCGCTTTACAATTCTCTCAAGAATTCATCCATCACACAAATATTTATTGCTTGCCACTTTATGCCAGACACTATTCAAGGTGTTGGGGATACAACAGAGGAAAAACCAGACAGAAATCTGAGCTTTCTAAGAGCTTATATTACGGAAAACTGTAAAAATAAACTGTTTATTATGTTGGATGCAGACATGTGCAGTGGAAACACAGAAAGAGGAGAGTGGGCTGCAATTCTTAAATATGGTGGTCAGGACGGATGTAACTACGAAGGTGACTTCTGAGCAAAGGCTGGAAGGGGAGGAGATGGTTAACTATACGGGTGAGCGACACCATCAGGGCAAAGCTATGAGGCAGGGGAGAATGGGGTATTTGGAAGTATCAGCAAGGAGGCCAGTGAAACCATTACACAAAAGGATGTGGAAAAAAGCAGTTGGGTGTGAGGTTAGAGAAGTAAAGGGGGTTGAATCAACAGGCAGAATAATGATCCCCCACATACACATACAAACGTCTATGTCTGTTATGCTGGTTATAGGGCAAGGGGAAAGAAAAACTGCAGATGGATTAAGGCTGCTTATAAGCTGACTTAAAGAGATAAAGATTGTCCTAGAATATCTGGGTCTGTTCACTGTCATCATGAGGGTCCCTTAAATGTGGAAAGAGAGTCAATGTTAGAATGACACAGTATGAAAGAGATTCAATTGGCCATTGCTGGCTTTGAAGTTGGAAGAGAATCAGGAGCTAAGGACTGTAGGCAGCGTCTAAGAGAAATGGCCAAACCTCTAATTCCCCCCTAGAGCCTCCAGAAAAGAACTCAGTCCTGCCAACCCCCTTTATCGTGGCCCAGCAAGATGCCAGAAATGTAAGAGTAAATCCATATTGTATTAAGATACCAAGTTGGTGGTTATTTCTCACAACATCAACAGAAAAATGATCTGCCCATTGTAAGAAATTTGGCTCTTTCTCTGAATAAAATGGGGACACTGGCCAACCTAGGGCAGAGGAAAGACCTGATCTGACCTGTATTTTAAGAACTGACTCTTATTGCAAGTTAACAATAAACTATGGAGCCCAGGGTGGAGGCAGAAGATTGACCAGGAGGGGTCACAGGTAGGGAGGACAGAGGCTGGGGTGGCATTGTTGATGCACGTGTGGGACATCAACAATGCCACCCCAGTAGGAAGCGGCTGAATCTATCAGGAGAAAGAGACATTACTTCAGAATGGCAGAGAAGAGAAGACTCATTGAGACCCTGTGCTAAAGGAGGCATTTGGTTTGTATCTGGGAAGACAAAATGCTTTCTTCCAGGCAAAGGTGTCAATGGGAGAGGAAGCTGAACAGGGGTAGCAATTGGAAATATTTCACATTAAAGAAAGAATTATAAGGGCACACAGGGCTGGTAAGTTCTGTACAGGATCTGGGACCATTCAATGATGTGGTCTGTCTGAAATGTCAGAGCCAGACTATGACCTGTTTAAGGGTTTAGACTTATTCTTTAAATGTAGTTTACAGTCTGTGAGGGGGCGGCAACAGGGCTGCTGGAGAGAAGGCCGGCCCTTATTTATGACTTGTTTGGCTGGTAGGCTAGGAACATACGCTTTCACCTTATAAATGCTGTCTACCACATGACTATTGACAAGCTTTAAGGGAATTGATGAGCAGTTGGGTTTTTCAACTACTCACATGAGGAATATGAATGTTACTAGTAGCTGCTTATATTAGAGAATGGAGTAAATATATTTTTGTTGGGGGGAGGCTTCCCCAAGACTTCTTGTACAATTCAATCTATCAAGGAGCCAAATTAAATTTTTATGTATTTCTGCTTTTCCCTTTCTTCATTCCGTACCAACTATGAGATATATAGGTTGGGAGCATCTTCTCCAAAGTATCAAGCTTCTCTCATCTTGGGGCTACTCTCTCTTAAATTAATAAGGTCCACATCAGCCTGAAATGGCCTTCAAGCAGTATAAACTGTGAGCGTTGGACAGTCTTGCATGTTTGCCCCATGAGGATCATGCCACGCAGCACACCATTTTCACTGATGAGTTCTGATCAGTGACTGACCAAGAGTGATGTGTGCCACTTGTGAGCCAAAGCTTTCAACTTCCCGGGTGGGACCATTGAGAGTGACAGCCCTGACATGCTGACCAGGAAGGCTGGGTGGGCAGGACGTCACAGCTGCAGATGACAGGGCCTGACACCCTGGATCAGAGTACCCAGGGAAAGACTGCCCTGGAGAGCCACTGGGCTCTGCAGTGGACTGTGCTTGAAAAGGAAATGAGTTCTGTTACACTCGGGTCCAGCCTGTGCCCACACAAATGTCTAAGAGGCATTTGCCTAATGAAAGAACCAAAGAAAGTTAATGATAGGGAGTTGGTATTCCTGGGGCTTGCTCTCACCATTCTAAGTATTGGATACCCATTTCAGAGCACTGTAAAAGCAATAAACTTATTGGAAATCATAAACTTAGGTCTATGACACCAAAAAACAAAACAAACATTTTTTTGTTGTTTTTAAACCACCCTAACAACCCTATGTTATGTAAAGGATGACTCAAGATAAAATTTCCAGGGACAGTACAGATTCAAGAAGTTCCATATCTCAAAAAATGTGTATACAAGTAAGAATGATATACTCAGAAAAGCAGCATAAGTAGACTAAAAAACCTTGCTCATGTGATAGGAAGCCATTAATATCACCCACACATGTGATAAATTTGAATAAAATCAACCTGTAAAATGTGAGCATGGAAAAGATTAACATTTCTCAAATTTTGCATATGTGAGTAAAAAATGTTTAATTTTAAGAAGCAAATCAATTTAAACTTCAGTAGACTTTTGGCTACTTCATCTATTTCCTTAAAAGCTTTTGTATCCCCATTGGGTAAAGGGGGGATCACTTTCTACATGACTGGGCCATACACACAGGAGTGCATCATACACCACAGGACAAACACGAACTTTTAGGGAAATGTAATAAAAACCAGAACAAAGAATGAAAAATGACTTTTCTCACATGAGCTACCAGCAGAAACCTTATCTAGTCCCCCAACTACGACATGCACTCAATAAATATCAGCAACAGGTTTTATACGTGACACTTGAGCAGGCTCACTCGGCATAAAACACAAGGCCATGGCCTCACTGAAAACATAATTTAACAGGCTGAACACAGCAAATCAAGCTGCACAGCATAGGTCCCATTAGGACAGGAAAGGGTGTATTGTGAATGTTGTATTGTCCAGAACTTTTCCAGCATGTGGCATCTACTCTGGCTGGGCAGGAATTTATATGATAATGTGCCAGTAAAAGTTTCAGTAGTAGAGCACAGAGTCACCTGTCCAATTTACCCCAGTACATGGGTAGGTAAAATTATACTTCGACTTGAACAGTGCTTACAATTCTCATTGATAACAATTATGAAAAATTCCAGACTGAAAGAACTGGAAACACAGACGTGTATCCTATAAGTAAAAAGACCCTTTTTCCAAACTCTTTTCGGTTGCAATCAACCTTTAAAATTTTTCTGGTCCCAGTGCAGGTCACACATTTTTCTCATCACTCCGAAAGTTCAGATAAATGTAACAGGTACCGCTTGCCTCCTAAGAAAGATTAAATTCACTGAAGGAAATTGGGGAGTCTTCAATACCACTTTATCTTTATCATCTGTAACACTATTCTTCAACCAAGAGTACTCCAGTTCCAACGGCTTTCTTGTGAATATTACAGCAATTAAGAGCATATAGGGGAAAAGAAGAATGGTTATTGGTGGGATTGGGATTTCGGAATTAAGTTTAAACATCATAAAAAAAGCATTCTCATCGCCAGGGGATAGGAAAGATGTGGTGTGTTCTGCATTATTATTGGGTGAGACTGAAAGAGATGTTCAAAAATTGAGTTCCAAACTCAGTTTTAACTGTTTCTTTCTACATTCTATAGAATTTACTATGAGTTGTAGAAAACGTTTCAGAAATTAATCTCAGAAAGCGTGGACCATAAAAATTCTGAGTATATGTTTTAAAAAACCATTTTTAAGAGAGTGTTACATTTTTAAACATATTTCTACCTAAAAGGGCAAAATCAGCCATTCATTCCATTTCCTGCCTTCCTTTCCTACTTTTGTAGCATTGAAGTAAATAATGATGACAAAAATAACGGATTATAGAGCCAACATATTTTAGGGTTAGAAAGAACTTTGCAGTTCAGCATTGGAAATTTTAGGACAATTCTCACTCAAAAACCAATATAAAAGTCCTAAAGAAAACATTACAAATTGAATCCATCAATGTATTAAAAAATTATACTTTATTGCCAATTTGGGATTTTCAAAGAAATGCAATTTTAAAAAGAAATTATACAATTTACATTAAAATTATATAATTTACTATTTTAATAGATTAAAAGAGAAAAACATTTAAACATCTTAGTGGACATGGAAAAATTATTCAGTCAAGTTTGACATTCATTCATACAAAGGGCTTTTAGTGAGTGGAAATTGACAAAAAATTTCCTTAACCTGAAAAAACGTCATTTATTCCGTCTCGAATTATCATACTTGTCTTTCTTGCCTTATTACATTAAGACCTTCAAAATGGTGGCAGCAAGTGATCTTATTAAACACCTTAATAAGAAACTAAGAATTTACTCAGCTTTCTAACCTTTATTATGATTTTTACATATATATTAATATCTATTATAAACAAATAAAAGCTAAAAAATGCTAAATAATATAGAAGCACATACTTATAAATGTTTTGTAAGGACAAGATGTTTATACAAATAATATAAATAACATAAAAATGATATACAAATATATAAATATAAAGTAACCCAAATAAAATATTTACATATAAATGTACAGCAAAATCGAAATAAAGGGCAAAAAGCTGAGCAAGTGCTTATTAAAATTCTGAATAAAATCATCTGCTATTCCCAAGTCTACTCAGTGTGGGAGGTCTTAGCCTAGTAAGGCAAGAAAGACAAGTGTGAGGATTAGAGAAGAAATAAAAGAACTTGAAAAGAATACAGCAATCATTAAACAAAGAAGATACAATTTTGTAAAACCCCTAGAAGAAACTCAATTAAATTATTAGAGTTCATTAGAGTCTTTAGGCAATTTTTTGCCTTAAAAAAATCAACTGAGTCCCATTGGCTAAAACAAGTCACATGGCCAAGCTCAGCATCAGTAGAGAATTATGCTGTACTCATGAGGACAACACATGGACGTGAATATTTGCTATAAAATAATGGATACTATCAATCAGGGCCTCTTTGATAGTCGAATTGGAAACTGGACAGCAGCGAGCTAGCCAGGTTAAGACCATGCTCCTATCTCCCATGAGGGTAGAGGAAACGTTTCAGGCAAAGAAAATGATAAACACCCGTTTAGCCTTATCTAAATTGTAAACTGCAATTGGTTGCCTGGATTTTAGGCCATTTATAATTCTCTACACAGAAGAACATTTGTGATCATTAATGTAACAGGACACAAAATTCATCATTTCTTCTGAGGAATCCATGATACAGCAGTTGCTGTGCACCAAAGGAGGTACTGGACCAAATGCAGGATTTCGAAGTGGATAAGCAAAAATAAATTGGATGACAATTAAAACAAAAAAAAAAAATCAACTGAATTTCTGTATGCCAGGAATAAACAGAATAAAAACATTTTAGTAATATTCTTCATATTCATTATTTATTAGAAACAAATCCAAACGGATGCAAGAACCCTATGAGGAGGTCATCCGTCTTTACTGAAGGGCACCAAAAAAAGACAAATGGGAAGAAAATATAGCATGATCATTGATTTGAAGACTCAACATTGTAAGAAGGTCAATTCTTCCCAAACTAATCTAACGCTTCAATTCAATCCAAAACAAAATCCCAGGGGTGTTTGTTTCTGAAATTTGACAGGCCAGTTCTAAAATTAAAGAACAAAGGTCAAACAAAAGCCCAGCCATTCCTGAAGACGACGAACATGGGAGATGTGCCTTGCTAGATTATCCAGGACTATTATAAACCTACGGTAATTAAGCATGGTATTATCGGGAAGTGGGGGGATAGACAGAGTGACAAATGAAACAGTTTAGAGGATCCAGAAACAGACACAGAAATATAAAGAAATGCGATTTTGACAGAACTAGGTATGTATCCCCCTGAAGAAATGACAGACTAATAAACGGTCTGGGCAACTGACCATCTGTGTGGGGGGATAACTGCACCCTCATTCCACACCGTCTGCAAACAATTTTATCCTACGTAAACTCAATTTTTTTGTAGAGACAGAGTCTCCCTTTATCGCCCTCGGTAGAGTGCTGTGGCATCACACAGTTCACAGCAACCTCCAACTCCTGGGCTTAGGCGATTCTCTGGCCTCAACCTCCTAAGTAGCTGGGACTTCAGGCACCCACCACAATGCCCAGCTATTTTTCTGTTTTGCAGTTCGGCCGGGGCCAGGTTTGACCCTGCCACCCTCTGCATGTGGGGCCAGTGCCCTACTCGATGAGTCACAGGCACCGCCTGGTAAACTAAATTTTTAAACAGACAAGATTGTAAACTTTTTTACATAAAGTAGAAAAATCTCTATATAATAAAATATTCAAACATAAAGCTTGATAAATTTGACTCAATTAGCTTTGAAAATTCCTGTTCATGAAAAAACATCTATGGGTAACCAGGAAGACCATGAAGTGGGAAAAGGCATTTTCTATATATTAAAAATTCTCCGGAAAGTATCCAGCCATGTAATATAAATGGAGACACTCATGGCTGGATGCTTTCTGTACAGCCTACACACATATACTCCTCTACCTACAAACACACACACACACTCACTCTCTACCTACAAACACACACACACACACACACTCTCTATCTACAAACACACACACACATACTCACACTCTATCTACAAATGATTAATGTTCTGAATATATAAAGAATTCCTATAAACCAGTGAGTAGAATGACAATTACCAGGGGCTGAGACATGGGAGGGATGCAGAAAGGTTGGTTAAGGAATCCAAGCACACAGTCAGAAGGAATTCTAGTGTTCATAACACAGCAGAAATCTACCGTTAACAATGATTTATTGTACATTTCAAAATGGCCAAAAGAGAAGATTCAAAATGTTTTGAACATAAAGAAATCATAAATGTTTGAGGGTATGGCTATGCCAGTGAAGTGATCGTTACACATTGTATGCATCTCTCAAAATATCACATGTACTGCTTAAGTATGAACTTTTCTTTTTTACCACTAAAAAGATTTTTTAAATAGTTTTTATGAATCAGTGAGTAGAAAAAATAGGAAGAAGTCTTAACAGGAATATCACAGAAGAGTAAATATGTATGGCAATAACTATAATAAAATATGCTTAAGCTTGGTCACAATGAAATATTTCACAACCACAAATTTGAGAAAATTTGAGCAGGCATGGTGGCTTACACCTGTAATCTTAATCTTAGCACCATGGGAGGCCAAGATGGGTAGATTGCTTGAGCTTGGGAATTCAAGACTACCCTGAGCAAGAGCAAGATCCCATTTCTACTAAAAATAGAAAAACTAGCTGGGTATTGTGGCTGCAGTCTCAGCTACTTTGGAGGCTGAGGCAAGAGGATTGCTTGAACCAGAGAGTTTGAGGTTGCTGTGAGGTATGAGGCCATGGCACTCTACCCAGGGCAACAGAAGTAAGAGTCTATCTCAAAAAAAAAAAAAAAAAAGAAAGAAAGAAAGAAAGAAAAGAAAAAGAAAAACAATTGACAAGATTTAAAAATCTAACTATATTGTTTTGTTGACCATATGGATCAACCAGAATTCTATTTTGCATTTAGCCATTTAAAAAAATTAGTAAAGTTATTATGGGAAGCAATTTGGCATTAGATATTTGAAAAGAAAAATGCTCTGTGACCCAACAATTTTATTCCTAAGTATATTTCCTAGAGAAAACTGTTACATATGCTCACCATAATATGTGGAGAAGGTTTATAGTCATGCTGCCTGTAAGAAAAGAACCTGGAAATAACAAAAATGTCCATCAAAAGGAAACTATACAGCAGTGAAACGGATGGATAACAGCTACATTCAGCAACGATGCCCCACCATAATGAAATAGTAAGAAGAAAAAGCACGTCACAGAAGGATTTTTATAGTACCCTTCCATTTGTAAGGCTCAAAATCACTCAAAACTAAACAATATAGTCTTTATATAACAAAAAGCAAAGGAATGATTATTCTAGAGAAAAGTAAAATAGATGGATTTAGCAAGGGGTTCACAGGGTCCTTCAAAGATAGGGGCGGAGTCCTTTATCTTAAACCAAGTGCTAGGTATGCGGGCATTCATTGCATTGTGACACTTGTGTACCTAACACAGTTTTTAAAAAGTCTCTTGCACCCAATGTTTCATAAACAAAAACTTTTCAGTGTTGTGTAGGAAAATGTCCTGACTCCTTACCTTGGCTATTAATTCCTTCCAGACTCAGGGGACTGGGGTCCTCTCATAGTTTCCAGCCAAATCTCACTACAATTCTCTCTCTATTCTTCTCCACTTTACATTCTTTATGGCAGTCAACTTGGCTTTTTTTTTTTTTTTTCTCCTTTCCTTAAGCATAATGCTATTCCCTTTGTCTGAGATATTCTTTCCACTTCCACTTGCCCGGCCAATGATTCACTTCCTCTGAGATCCCTTCCACAAACCTCCCCGCCCAAGCTCCTTTCTTAGGTTAAGGGACCCTGACCCAAGCTCCTACAGTAACCTGCAGTTCCCTGAACATTATACTTAAACCCTTTACTTATCACTTCCTATGACAGGCAGTGTCCCCGGTGACAGCAAAGACTGCAGCTGTCTCGTGCATTGTCATAGTCTGCTACGTAACCCAGTGCCTCCAATGGAAACAGCACCCAATAAATATTCCTTGTTTCCTTGTTTAATAAAACAAAAAACAAAAAATCCTTTCATTGTTGGATAAATCTAATAATTAAGAAATTATTTCTTATATTGACTCTGCTTCTGGGTTCTTTGGGCTCACCACTGGTCCCAGGTACACCTGAACTATACCATAAAGCAAGGTATATGGCGCGGGATTAAATTTGGCAGGAGAACTGGCCCTCGGTCAGCAGTCAGGAGACAAAACTTGTGGTACAGAGATGTATACCTCCCTGACTTCTTCTAGCCATAATATTTTATATGCAATGAAGTGGAATAATGCATGCTAATGTTATTTATTTCAAAAAATCATTGAAATGTATGAACAAACCTTAATATAGCTGTTAAAAAAAATTATCAGGTTATTTGAATTAAAATTAAACCTTCTTCTGATATGTGTGCCAGGGAATGGATAGCATTTCTTTTAACTATCATCCTATAATATGCATGTACCATTTTTCATTTTTGGAGAATTTCTCTGATTTCTCTTTTTCCTTATTTGCAAATGTCAGTAAAAACTAAGTTCAAGAGTGTGAGATTAGGAACAACTTCCAAATCTGAAATTCTTGCACAAAGTTCTTCCTTTTTTTTCTGTTAAGTATGGTTATTTAGGTCGCAAATTTAATTCTTGATAAAATAAAGGCACTGCTTATTCTTCGAAAAGGATTTTGATAGAACCAAAATGTCAAAATTACATTAGTGCCACGGCGTGGTTTGCCGTGT
Source organism: Perodicticus potto (assembly GCA_963574655.1). NCBI lineage: Eukaryota > Metazoa > Chordata > Mammalia > Primates > Lorisidae > Perodicticus > Perodicticus potto. The sequence goes on from CAUYRH010087324.1 coordinate 42,947, forward strand.
GTGAGGTACTGATGCCATTTCTTGTTGCTTGACGATAGCTCTCATCACCTTCATACCTCCTGATCAGCCTTCTTCTCCCCAGAACTTCTCCAGAGATCATGTCCTCATCCTCCTTCTGTGAATGACCCTCACTGGACGCGTGTTGTTTCTCTCTTTGACATATTTTCATACAACCACCTCTTTGTCTGAGCCCTGTTTTTTCCTTTCCACTTCAACAATCCCTCTCCTTTGCAGCTTTTTTTTTTTTTTTTTTTGAGACAGAGCCTCAAGCTGTCACCCTGGATAGAGTGACGTGGCATCACAGCTCACAGCAACCTCCAATTCCTGGGCTCAAGCGAGTCTCCTGCCTCCGCCTCCCAAGCAGCTGGGACCACAGGCGCCCGCCACAACGCCCGGCCATTTCTTGGTTGCAGCAGTCATTGTTGCTTGGTGGGCCCAGGCTGGATTCGAACCCGCCAGCTCAGGTGTACGTGGCTGGTGCCCTAGCCCGTTGAGCCACAGGTGCCGAGACCTTTGCAGCTTTTTAAATGTCACCTTTTGGATTCTGCCTGTCAGCTGGCTCAACAGAGTGACAAACCCATGCACTCCCAGAAAGAAGGTAATAGAATGAAACCACCTCCCCATATGGGCATTGTAGATAATGTTTCTAACTTTTTCTGGTACATGTGTAACATTTTTGTTGCATGAAAAGCAGTGAAGTAAGATAGAGCCATAACTTAAAAATGACGAAATGAAAAGTTCCCAGTCTTGGAATATTGAAAAAAAGCTTAAAGAAAAAGATGAAAATCTACTTAAAGCTTAATTTGTTACTTCAACTTGTTCATTAATTTATTCAGGTTATATTTCTGGCCTGACCATTATGCACCAGGTGTTGTTCCAGGGGCTAAAGATACAACAAACCAGATGATGGTCTGAGTTCGCTGACACGTCCACCAGAAAGAGGAGAAGATGCTGTGAGTTCCCAAACTGCAGACACTTTTGACAAATATAAGAAATATTCTTAATGAAGTACACATTTTATCAATCAGCAAGCCTTGCATTCTGGTGATACTTTCAGAATTCAAGAGAAAATTTCTTTCAAATGATTATATTCCCAGAGAAAACATAGTCTTTTGAATTTGCATGTCACCCAAGGGCCACATTTTAAAAACACATTTATTTACAAATTGATTGTCTCCATTTTACAAGTAAGTGCTTTTACTTTTTTTGATTTTAGGGTATTTCAACTGTGTGCTTCATAGTCCACATTTTCCCAAAGTCAAAGCTATTCTCTTGCTGTCAGGAAAGGCACCTTTGGAAGTTGTGCGAAGTCTTATTGTGCACCAGAGTGCCGTTTCATACACCAAACTGCTCAGCAACCCAGAGTCCCTTACACACCTGGGAAATTTGATTCAGCACCTGTGCTATTGTTTTGGTATACCTCCCTAAAGGAAACATTTTCTCCAGGTAATGAAGAATACCGCGAAAAGAAAGGGGGCTTTCAAAATATGAGAAACTGCTCGGAGAGAGAGACGCGACAAATGACTATTGAGAATCTTATCACTCGAGGTAAAATGTTGCCTCAGCCTTTTATGGCAGGAAGTGAAAGGCTGGCTGAGAGAGGGGAGGACGCTGTCCATCAAACGTCTGTCAGATTATTCACTAAAAAGGTCACTCCAATGACAATTATTCTTCTATCTGCTATCACATTAGGCGTTTTTGCCAAAGAAATGTTTAAAACTTCACAGAACAGACTGAGAAACTTTGAACAATCTCCACTTGTGAAGTCTAAAAATCACCTCAAAGAGCTAAGATGTATACATGATAATATAGATTGCCTAGTTTAGAAATATAAATCTGCTAAAGATAATAAATGTTGGATGACTTCTTCTTACCCAGACATATCTGAATCTTACAAAAATAAAAAAAAAAAGGAATGTCACCTAGGAGGGGTTTAGTCTGACATATTATAATACTGGATTTAAGAGCTCAAGGGGAGATTATGATTTTCTGTGATTGTTACAAATTAACAATCGCCAAGGCTGAGATAAATCACAGCTTAGGGTTGATTCCTTCTGTCCATATGCTCCATAGTTGCACAGAACATGTTTCGAAGAGGGATGAATCAAAAGCTTATTTTGATACTGTTACTTATTCTTGGAGTGTTTCTGACCCATTGTTAACCACACCCCTGCAGGCCCGGAGGTTCCCTGTCAGTCAGCAGTGACCTCAGACAGGGTAAGCGAAGTCAAAGAATCCAGTCCAGGGGACACGGATCTCCCTCAAACCAAGAAGGTCTCCAGAACGGGAGCTAAGCCCGTCTCGACATAACCCAGATGCTCCCCTTCCTTTCCTCCTTGGTCTCTTTCTCACACACCTTCCAAACCCTTCCCGGATCGTCCCCCGAATGAAGCCAGCCCCCTCCCTCCATTCTGTCAAACTCCGACATGTTTATGTCTGAGTTGCACGGCAAGGACACAACTTCGTGAAATTTCCTTCTCTTTGTTTTCTCAGCAAAGTTAGTGAACTGGATATTTTCTTAAGTCCACACATGTTCTAATAGATATAGTCAGTTTTGAAACATTTCTCTCCCATACGAAAAACTTCCCCCTTTGATATCAACAGTACCCACTGTACCACTTAAGCTTTCAGAACTGGTGCCCAAGTTCACACAGGTGATCAGTCTGAAGATGAGCACTAAGAGTTCTCTAATTTTGCTGTTTATGCTTTAATGTGTAATTTTTCAAGGAAGGAAAGTAGAGAGAGATGGTGAAAGGAAGAAGAGTAAGGAAAGAAGGAGGATTTAAGAAAATAAGGGGGAAAAAAATAAGAAGGGTAAGAGGAAAAGGAAGGGAGCGGAGGGAAGGGGGAGGCCAAGAGAGATCGTTACCCTGGTAACCTACACTAGTACTGCTGAACTCAGGGCAATGCCACAAACACGATCCCATGAGCCAGTGTGGTGGAGAAGATTTTCTGAGTGTCAGAGCTGCGATGAACGATTTGAGCACTTGTTGAATCAGACGCATTGATGCTGCGGGGGCAGGGGGTGGGACAAGGGTGAGCAGTGACGCTTTCCCCTAAGGATTAGTCCATGTCTCCTTTAAATCTGTTCGGCGAGGCTTAAGTAAAGTATTTACACACAGCTTACGTGTCCCTGCCATTAAACTGATAGTTAAGTGTCTAAATGGGTGGACAGGGAGATTCCCATCTCATACATATAATGTATAAATGTCCTTTCTCTTCCTAACCACAACATCAGGGTCCTCCAAGAGGAGAAAGCCCCTTCTCCAAATGCAGGCCCGCTCCATTTCCTGCTACTGAATTAAACCCTTCCCAGAATAACTGATAACTCATACATCCAATAATTACTTTTGTGGCTTACCTGTTACATACACATGTATTTTTATATTAATTTTTACATATATATTAAGCACAGAAGGGAAACTTCTATTTCTCCTAGAGGCCTTGGCTATCACTGATTTATGTTTGACACTCCATGAAATCATTTTGCCAAATTTTCCCACTTGTTTCCCCATTTTTAATCTATTCCATCCTCAATATGGAACTCCAACAACGTCATTGACAAAGCAGCGGCATTTGCACACGTAAGCTACATGTGGAAACTACTTTGATGATTCTCAAATGAGAAAGTTGAGACTATCATGAATGTTCTAACAAAGATTTATTAACACTCGTCAAATAATGCAAGTAGAGTCCTTTTAAAGAGGAAAGTATTTTTTATAATTTGCTGATTTGATCACTAAATTATAACTATGGTGAAATTTTTCTCATATCTTGAAAACTGTTTAATAATTCCGATTTAGGGCTTTACAGGCAGGGGAGGGCAAAACATTACCTCCATTCTCTCAGAATCCAGCTAGATCTGAGAATTAAGTGGACGTAAGGCAGATCTAGAGCAGAAAAGCATACGCTTTCTTTAATAAAAGTTTTACATGCACGAAACCCCTCAGAATGACATGAAGACCCAAAGAGGCAGTTAGAGGCAGTTCCTTACCTATTGGAAAAAGAATATCAATTTGTGAAAATGCAATTAAAATATGTGGGAAGGTTTAAAAGGCAAAAGTTATTTTAATAAGGTCTATACAGAATTCTCTGGCTTTCAACTCCTTGTTCTGAGAATAAGGATGTTATACTGGGAGGGCATCTTTCTCATAGGAGTTCATCTTCTGCTTTTAAAAACAGCATGGAGGTCAGAGTGATCTTTCTGCACCTGCTGTTTTTCAGGTGCCTTCACCTTAATAGTTCATATGCCAGGATGGTATATTCATAACTGTTTCAGAAGTAATAAAATACCGGAATATTTTCTCCACACAGGCTGAACTACCTCCTCTGAATTACCAACTAAAATTCATTAGTTGAATTTAATAACCTTTTTTTTTGCATTTAACTTTCCTTAAAGAAAATTATCCTCTCCCCCTGCCATGCACGTGCATTTTTTCGGGTATGTTCTTTACCAAAGCCGCAGTCTGAAGCTTTATGAGTGTCAATCCAACATACACATCCAGTTGGTTAAAGCCACAGTAAAGAGTTAACAATTGTACTTCAAGATTTAATAATACCAATATTATTTCAGGATGAATCTACAAATAAGGAAATTCTTACATAACATCTAAAAATCATCAGGCCCAACCACCAGTTGGATAATAAAAATTGCACTGGCTGAATGAACATTTCAGCGTCAACCCTTTCAGCTTCAAGTAACTGTTGCTAAGAAAACCCCAGGAACAATCTCCTAAAAAATACTCAAGCTGTGCTTACTTCCACTAAATCAGGTGGCAAATGGAGGCACTCATCCACATCGTCCACGAAAACCAAGACAAAAGGTAGCCCGATTATTTACTTTACATAAAGTATTTTTAGTTGTTCAAGATTTAGATAATTGTTCTTCCTTTAGACAAATGCAATTTGAAATAGTCCCCTCAAGTTAACCCAAAAAACAAAAAGACAAGTCCTACAGAGTATATTACAAATTCATAAGACAAATTAAATTTTAATACTACAGAATATATTGTAAATTCATAAAACAGATTAAATTTTATTAGATACAATGGTTACAATGGTTAATTCCTTTTTAGGTCTATGCTAAATGTAAGCCCTGAGTAAATGCACAGTCTAATACTGAATTGTTATATACCACGTAGGCAGGGGTGTCCAAACTGCAGCCACATATGTATTAGTTGAGGACTACTTTTCTTGTATCTTTTATTGAATTTCCTGAACAGTATGTACAGACCTTTTCTTGTGCTCATCAGCTTTTGTTAGTGTTTGTGTATTTAATGTATGGCCCAAGATAACTCTTATTGTTCCAATGTATGGCAGAAAAAAGGTTGGAGGCCCCTGGGCCAATGATATAGTTCTTTACTTATTTAAAAAAGATTTAATTTGAATTTGTTTTGTTTTGTTTTGGCATACATTTAATTAACATTTTTAAGTTTAAATTTGGACTTAGAGATTGTGAGTGATGGAGTGTGTTGATACTGGTGTGAAATAATGAGTTAGCACTTCCACCATGTTGCCAGGTAATTTTGGGGATACATCATTTCACGGATTTGTGGGGTCAAAGGGAAACCTATTATCAGTGCCACCTGGCAGCCAAGACACTGCCAAGCCCCTGTACTGGTTACTTAAGTTGGGGTGGATTTGGGTTGCTGAGCAGCAGTGTGCTAAGCTGGTCAAGGTCACACTCACTCTGGGCCACCCAACTTGGTCTGGAGTTAAATAAAAGGGTAAGCTAGGTAATCCTCTAGCAGTTTAAAAAATAAGAGAGAGAACAAAAAGGAAGGAAGGGAGGGAGGGAGGAAATGGTAAAGCATAGGTTGAGAGACCTGCAGGACCCAGAGCCAACAGGCAGCTTCAAGGTCATCCCTAATTTACCGTCCATTCCTCATCTTCACAGGTGAACAATTCCTCCAAGCCATTCCTTACTATAAGAAGTGCTAAATTTTGCAAATGATTTATTTTTTTCAAATTAATTAGAGTAGTGTCAAGGTTCTCCAGTAATGTTACTCTCATGTCTCCAGAACTTGTGTCCTAATATGCCCCATTGAAAGTGTCATCTTACAATTTCTAAAGCTGCAATAATAAAGGAAACAAAAAAGTTTAAAAAAAAAAGAAAAGAAAAGAAAAATTGCCCTTACTCCCTTCCGTTTACAGTTTCAACTTCCCAGACATCCTTTTTATAAGACTTCTATTTTGGACACTTTGAGTGGCTAATTACATAACTCTAAGATTATATATATATACACACACATACATATATAATCTCTTGATTTTTCCAAACTTTAAATAGCATTGATGGACTCTCTGCTACCAAGGATAAGGAATTTTCCTCATTTGTAATTCCTCTCCTCCATCCTCCAACCAATCTGCGTGACACACTCACTCACCCTCTGCAAGAATTTGCTCAAATGGACACCCTGTGTTCACCATCAGAAGCCCATGCCCCTTTCCCTGCTTCACAGTTCTCCTAAAACACTTATCATTTTCTAACTACTACATAGAAAACTCATTTTCTTTACTGCTTGTCTTCTCCCAGTAGGATGTACACTACATGAAAAGTAGGAGAGTTTTGGTGTGTTTTCCTTACATCTCTATTCTCAGCACTTACAAAGGTATCTTGTATAAAGTTCAATAAAAGTTGCTTAATGAACACATATTTATTTATTTGTTTATTTATTTGAGACAGAGTCTCACTCTGTCGCTTTGGGTAGAGTGCTATGGCATCATAGCTCATAGCAACCTCAAATTCTTGGCTCAAGTGATCCTCTTTTCTTAGCTTCCCAAGTAGCTGGGACTATAGGCACCTGCCCTGGTGTTGGGCTAGTTTTTCTATTGTGAGTAGTGACAGAGTCTTGCTCTTGCTCAGACTGGTCTCGAACTCTTGAGCTCAAGCCATTCACCTACCTCCTTGGCCTCCCAGAGTGCTAGGATTGCAGGTGTAAGCCACTGTGGCCAGTCTTAATGAATACATTTTAGATGGTCATTTTTATTTTTGAATAGCCACATCTGCTTGACTTACCAAGTCGACCCAGAGATCTCATTCACCCCACTGTGAAAAACACAAAAATTAACGTCCCTACACATTCTACTAGGGAAATTCTTCTATGGCTTGTTGCTGCTGCTGCAGTAGTTAGTTTAATCTCATTTTTGAGAAGTACTCAAAATTTATGGGTACTTCTCCAGAATTTATTATTTTATCTGTTGATGGACACGTAGGTTGTTTGTAATTTGGAATCAATATGAGTAGAGAAGCTGTTATGTTTTTTGATGAATCTATGCTCCTTTCTGCTGAGAATTATCTACATTACTTAGGACTAGAATGGCAGTCACAGGACATGTAGCTTCAATTTTAATGGATATTTTTAAACAGTCTTCCAAAAATGTGTGAGAATTTCAGTTACTTCACAACATCAACAGCTGCTTTTGTCTTCTTTGTTTTAGTAATTTCTAATGAATTGGTAGTGGTCTTCCATTAATAAAGTTAACCAACTTTTGCTTTTGGATTAATTTCAAATTTATAGAAAACTTGCAAAGACAGTATAAAGAGAGTCAAGTTTCCCGTCTGTTAACATCTTACATAATTACGGTACCTATGTCAAAATTCCTAAGTTTACTTTGGCACATTACTATTATCAAGGCTATGGATTTAATCTGGATTTCACCAGTTATTTCCACTGATACTCTTTTCTGTTCCAGGATCCAATTTAGAATAGCACACTGGGTTTAGTGAACAAGTCATTTCAGTTTCCTCTCGTCTGGGACAGTTTCTTAGTCTCCCCTTGTTGTTCATGACCTTGGCAGTTGTAAAGAAGACTGGTTGGGTATTTTACAGAATATCCCTCAATTTGGGTTTGTCTAACATTTTTCTCATTATTAGCCTGGCATTATAGACTTTGAGGAAGAATACAAAGACGTGAAGTGCCCCATTCATCACATCATTATCAGGGTACATGACATTAGCTGACTTAGAAGCGTGAGGTTCAAGTCGTGTTTACCAGGTTTTCCACTGTAAATTCACTGTCTTTCCTTTTTAGTATTCTAGTCTTTGCAAGTGAGTCATCAAGCCCAGGCCCTCCTCAAGAGGGAAGAAATAGCTGCATATATATTATTTAAAATTCTTCTGTAAGAATTATTGTCCCACCACTACCTTTATTTATGAAAGCAATCACTTATTTATATTGCTACGGACTCATGCATATTTTCCTTATATGTTGGGTTATAAACCAATACTACATTGTTTATTTTGTTGCTCCAATTTGCAAGTGAATTTAATGTGTCTTTCTGTCATGATTAATGAAGTTGAACGCCTTTTAATATATGTACCGGCCATTTAAACATCTTTTATTTATGAAGTGCCAATGCCTTTCTCTTTCCATTGAGTTGGATGCTCTTCTCTTTTGAGTTCTAAGCGTTCCTTACAGACCCTAGACATCACCCTTTCTCAGATAGTGGTATTACAATTTCGTCTCAGAGTCCATGGCTTTTCTTTTCATTCTTTCAGTGGACAAAAGTTCTTTATTTAACATAATCCAATTTATCAAATTTTTCCTAGAGGTAGAACTTTTTGTGTCTGATTTGAGAAACAAGCCTAACTCCCAACTTATGAAGATATTCCTAGGCATTTATTTTCTTTTCTCTTTTTAAAAAATTCCTTTATATTTAGATCCATAATCAGTCAGTCTAGCGCTAATTTTGGTATATGGTGTGAGGCAGGGATTACAGTTCATTTTCTTTCTGTATAAGTAATGAATTGTACACATATACCAAATACAGTGATCCAGACAACTGTATCTGTGAGGTGCTATTGCGAGAATTTTTTTCTTCTAACATTTTCCCTCCCTTTGCTGCCCCCTATTGCTAGAATCTCTATTCCACCGCTTTGTCCTTCTGCCAAAATGACACTGAATTAATTGCTATAACTTTATAAATACTGATATCCCCCAAAGTATAATAGTTCCCTCCAGGTTTGGGTTCATTTTTAAGATTGTCCTGTCAATTCCACCATAGCCTTGTCTTGTGAGTTGCTGTTTTTCATTTAATGTGAGGTGAGTGGTGTTTGTGCATTCATATTCTTGAATATAAATAAATATGAATATACTCACTTGAGCAAGGACAAGTAGCTTCAGCTGCTCCTGCTGATACCTGGGTCTTTCTTGAACAAACCTCTCTGAATTCCGTGGTTGATAATATAAAGAATGTAGACTGCCAGGTCTGGCTTTAAAGCCTTCATAGGAAGCAGGTAAGCAGGCTGTCCACCTCCACCCCAGGCCACCCTCTAATGCCACAAGGAGCAAAGTTTTTCTCTAGGGCTGTCTAAAGACCGAGTCACTTGTTAATCTGATTTTATTCACTTTCCACTTTCTCCCCCTCCCATTTTTGTGATTTTATTGATCTATCTCACCCCCTTTATTTTTATCTTAAACTGTCATTTTTATAAATACTGGGAAAGGAGGAGACAAAAAAAAAAATGAAGCAGCATATTCAATCCACTTTTTGCAAACTGAACGCTGCAGAGACAGAGTTGGTGGAATTACAGACAGCACAGCGGGAAGGTCACATACAGCTGTGGCTACCAAGGGCTCTGCGCTGGACACATTAACACCACAGATGCTGTGCCTGAAGCAAAAAGGGGAAAGGATGAGAGCTTTTACCCCAAGTATAAACACCTTGAGGGAAAATCTGTATTTTACTCAATTTGTATTCCAATAGTAAGGAAGCTAGCTCCACACCTATAGATGAGGATAATCAACTGTTTGCTAATTTTAAAAGCATTTTCGATCTGCATCTGCACAGCAGACTCACTTCGGAGCTGCAGATGCATCAGACACTGGAGCTGAGGACTCCCCAGGGCCCTCCTGGGCTCCACGCGCTGCTCTGGCCCGGAGAGACTGCTGTATTCAGGACTGGTGCCCCAGGCAGGCCATTTTCCCTCTGGCTGCCTCTTGAGTTTGTGTATCAGGAAAGATCAGCAGGAGATCGGAGGGCGGGAAGAGAGGGATGGTGGGGTGTTTATCTGCTCTGCTCTCCCTCTGCCAGCTCAGCTCGGAAAGGGGCTGTGTCTGAGCACCTCAGGGTGCAGGGTCTGAGGGCCTCTCCCCCCACACTGGCCTCTCTCGCCAGATTGGTAAGAAGATTCTCTCCTCTCCCCTTTCGGGCCTTGGCTGGTGAGGGTTCGCCAGACCTCTTAGAACTCGGTGCCTCACTTTCACAAATATCTGTAGTCTCTCTATTCCATTCTCTTAAATTACGCCTCTGAGTGTGGCATCTGTTTCCTGTTGGTGCCCAGGCTGATACAGTATTTGAGGTCAGCTGGGGGAGTGGAACAACATAAAAAACCAATACCCATTCCCTTGTGTAAAGGCACTGTCAAACACAGTACACACGTACTGATAGCAAAGGAAAATTCTTACGAACCATATGCTGAATCAGGGTGAGGACATAAAAGTAAATACTTGAGTTCAATAAAGATAAAAAAGGATCAAAGCAGTCACCCTTCTACAAATCTCTAAAAATAAGCTCAAAGGTATTATTTGAGACCTTTGTAGCAATTACACTATTCTGAATAATGTCCCTGGCTACTGTTTTGGCTTCAATAAACCATTTTGCCATTTATCTTGTAAGCCTGAAGAGAAGAAAAACAAAAATTTAATTTTATGATTTAGGAGAAGGCATAAAGTGACCGGAATCTAAATTTGTGGGGATAAAAAAAGAAATTACATTTTCACAGGTTGAAAGTGGGAAATAGAACAAAGGACCAGATCAAACTATTAATTGTCTAAACAAAAGGAAGTTTAATATTTTCCTTCCAAATGATTGATATATACATATAATGATGAAAATAATAGTGGCTAGTAGGCATAAACCACCTACTATGTGTCAGCACTGTTGTAAGTGTTTCATGTTTACATACACACGGGAATGCTTTTGATGCTTATAATAATCAATTTGATCATTTCGAACATTACTCCAATTTTACAGATGAGGGAAAAGACACAGAGAGGTTAAGTAACTTGCCTGAAATCAGACAGCTTTTTAAGCAGCAGAGCCACATATGACCCAGGACATCTCCTTCCAGAGCTTGGGCTCTTAATGCCTAAACTATAGTGTTGCACTATAATATGCACTATTATATAATCCAGGAGTTTCTCCATCCCTTAATTCTTTGGGAAATAATGCATTGTCTACTTGCTTTATGAAGAAAACCACAGGAAAAAGAAAAAAATATATTTGGGGTATTGATTAAAATACCAAATTTTAAGAAGACATAAATTCCATATAAAAATTTTGCCTAACTTCATGTAACTCCCCACCCTGTTGTAATGACAGAATATTATGATGAAGTTCATGACAACTTCTAATCAAATGCTAAATATTATTTTTTTAAAAGATAAGACAACAGGCAGTCAAGGAAGTTCCTTTAAAGAAAATTAGTTTTTATGTAAGTTTTTGAAGGTGATGAATTTTCTGAAAAGGGGGAAAGATAAAAAATGGATTCTCTAAACTTCTTAAAGGACCATTGTGGTCAAGCTGCTCCTTCTCCTTCGATCCAGCCCTTAATGTGGAGTTCACAAAGAGGGCAATCATGTTGACATGATTTAGATATTCTAAATCATTCATACTGGAAAATGGTGTTATGAGACAGAAGGATAGTGGGGCTGGAAATGAAATTTGCTTACAGCTCTTGGTGTCATGCAAATAAATGAGGCTGAGTTACAGCCATCATCTTTGAAGAAGAAAAGATCACCGCTGGGTGTCCAGTTGGTTAATTTATATAGTGCTCAGTGAAAAGGAAACAAGGAACAGGTCCAGACATGTAATCCCTGTCTGGGCGTGACGAATTCTTCTAAACAGTGCATCTACTGAACTCATCTGGGGAGAAGTCTTCTCTCTAAGTTCACGACATAGAATTGAAAGAGCACATTTGACTGGAGTGCCTTTATGGAAAAGGAGGGATGAATGGACGGATGGATGGATAGATAACCTACTAGGTCCCTGAAATTTTCATTTGGGCATTAGTGGTGGTGGTAGAGAGTTTGGGGGTCTTTTCATTACCTAGTAGAAGATAAAATTAACACTGTCCAAAGTAGACAGTTAAAGAAGACTGCAGAATCGCAAATAGACTAAACAAATGAAGTATTTTATTATTTCTTTATACTGCTTCTCCATCAACTAAAGACCCAAGTAAAAGACAAACAACGTGCTACGGAGCAACATTCCACGTGACTAGTGCTGTACACATAAAGAATCTGTGAGCATCTGAATTCATTAGGAGGTAAGATTTTTTTTTTCCTTTGAGGTAAGATTTTTCAACTACAATTTTTGTTAATTTTCAGATTAATACAAGGTTACAAATGATCAGGTTACATTGTTTGCATTTGTTACATAAAGTCCCATTGAGGTTGTGCCCCTCACCCAGGAAGTGTGCTTGTTAGGGGAGAGCACACCAACCCCTCTCCCTCCTCCCCGCTTCCCCCACTTGAAACTAATTGAGCTTGTCTCTTGTGTGGGTGTGTATTTGTTCATCTACCGGCTTTGTTTTAGTACTGAGTACACTGGATACTTGCTTTTCCAATCTTGTGATACTTTACTAAGGAAAATGTTCTCCAACTCCATCCAGGTTAATATAAAAGATACAAAGTCTCCCTCTTTTAATGGCTGAATAGTATTCCATAACTATAAAGTTTTATAATTGCACATTCTGCATTATTACAACAGTCACATGTTATAAAAATGAAATCCTAACCGAGATAAGAGACTCACCTAGCAATTTAAGTCAGCTAGATTGCTCAACTACATTGCAAGCTATTTAGAAATGAGTCTGTCACTTGTATTACTTCATATACCTCTGATCACCAGGCATAGTGCTTTTCATCTATGGGGCCACCAATAAATAATCACTGATTAGCTGAAGTTGGTGACAAGTACATCGCCGTCTCTCTAGCATTGGCACTGATCTACACAGCTACGGTCTTAAGCCCAGTCATCCAAAGAAAGCAGCTGTTAGCCACGCAGAAGCTGAACTCTCCGCCACAGGGAAGCTAACTGTGACACCAAACGAAAGTCGTGGGGTCAAGGACATTATTCCTGAACTGTGAGTGAAATGAGAAGTTTGCCTCATGCTTTCAGATCTCTGGGATAGAAAGTCTATTTGTTTTAAAAAATACAAGTAGAGTTTAATTGATCATCATCATCATCACACAGAACCAGATGACATGGGGGTCTTTTGGTTTGTTGCTACCCAGGCCACTGACCAGTCTAAGTCATGCAAACACACCTAGAAACATCATTCTTTCCAACAGTTTAAAAAATATGGATCTTGAAGCAATGGCTTCTTTTAGTCAAATATTATCTTAAAGCACCAAAAGTAAGTGTTATGATTTTAGGTAGGTTGTGGTCAGGCAAAAAGCCCACTCGTTTGCCTTGATCACTCCACATCCACAGACATGCATTAAGCAACCATAGACAAGCCTTACACATAAACAGAAAGAAAATGAGACATATCACATAATTTCCTTTCCTCTAATTTTACATGCTGAAAAAAAAAAGTTCCAAAGTTCTTTCATCTGTAAGGGAGTTTGAGGCATTTAATGTAGAATCTCATATTTATATAGAATAACCAGAATTTAATCTGTACTTTTTTAGAAGGTTACCTAAATTTTCTGATAGCTATCAAAATGTTCCCATAAAGGCAATGAGGAACCAAAACGAGCCCCATTTTCTGTGTATTGCATGATAGATGCATTGTTTCACAGATAAATTGACAAGGTGTGGTTGGGATATCTGGGAGGTCCTTGTCTTTTATCTGGTAAACTTAAAAAAATAGGATAAACAAAAGAGAGAGCACTTTTCTCATGGCCGTTGCTAAGCAGAGGCTGTCACCTTTCCTTACCACTTTGGGACGTGACAAGGAACAGATCAAGCTGGTTCAGTATTTCTCACTTTCATTGAGTCACATCAAGATCTTAGTAAAATTTCAAATATGGTACAGAAAAAGGAAATAACCAAATGTATGTATATTGGGGCATAATTCATCACATGGCTTTATCAGATAAAGCAAATGAGAAAATCCTAAACCAGTCATAAAAGCGTGTCCAACTCTGAGTGACTTGTCCTTAAGATGGATCTTCTGTAAATAATTAAATTAGTGGATTTTCTTTGCCTGCCCATCTGGGCGGAAAGAAAAAAAAAATCACACACACACAAAGGAAAAAAAAACATCTCAAACGCTAAACCTTATATTTACTTTGTCAGTGCAAAAGGAGCTTTGTCATATACTAAATTGCTAGCAAACTTCCTGAATTTCAAACTGCAGAAGAAAACTAGCATGGTTGTTACAAATAATCTATTTAGGTATGATTAGAAATTTTCAAAAAAAATAACAATCTATTTTTATAGCCACAAAATTAATGTGTATGAATAAAAAATCTGAGTTCAACAAATTCTTAACAAAGATAAACAATTTAAAGACATTTCGTAATTAACATGTTAAGCCCTATTAGGTTCTGAAAAGCAGCGCTTGTATTGAGAGAACAGAGGGTAGTCTTGTTTGGGTGTGTCTTGGCTACCTGGGGAGGACCTGAAACCGAGAAGACAGAGATGGGACAGGATACAAGAAAGGAAGATGGGGCTGGAATGAGGGAGGGTGGGGAGAGAAGAAGGAGGCCACAGATGCATGTATTGGTTTTATTTCCCTCTCTTTCCTTCTTTTCGTCAAAGAACAAACTGCAAATCATTTTATCAGTGGTCCAGAGAGCTGCAAGAAGCTGAATATTGACAGCATAGCTGAAAATATTTTCTCTACTTAGGGACCAGGGCTCTGCAAACATGGCTTCACTGGATCTACCATTAAAAGCAATCTGCAAGAGAGGCTTAAAAACCCAGGGGTCTAATATCAAGTGAGCAGGAGGAAAGGTGACCTTTCATTCCGTTTGTTTATTAGAGGATCTGCAGACTCCATCTCAGTGTGGGCCCAGCATTGGTAAGAGGCCAAAGGGGAAATGGCGAACTCTGTGTTTTTTAGAGGTCACATAATCAACTTAGAAAATACAGCTGGAAAAGAACAAGAATGAAAGCTTGATTCTCATGTACTATCTCACACTCTTGGTTAAATGGCCAGATATAAATTCCTTTTAATGATTGTCAATTCTATTTGAGTATCACCAGCTTAGTACCAGTTTAGGTACTGAGTTTAGCCATTAGATAAATTATACAAAATTTTTAGAAAGAGACAAAAGGATAACTAAAGCAGGTAGAAAAAAATTAAATAAGATTAAAATACAAGGGTTAACTGGTTATAAAACAGAAAAATAAAAATAGACGTTTCACTATTTTTCTGAAGTATGACATTATATAATTTAATAAATAATATCTCACTTAGGAAACATTAAAAGAATATAGAATGTGTTCTAACAAACCTCACTTTATTGTTATAAGCTGATCAACTGTCTGTCAGGACTATACATACCACCCATTTATTTGCAAAGGGAGGCAATGCCAGGCATGTTGGAAAATCACATATTTAAAAGATCACTCATATTTATATTTAACACAAACAAAATTACTTCTGAGTGGTAATTACCTTTTAATGATTGTTAGGGGCTGCTTGTCTTTCAGTATGGATTTTATTCTTTCATTTAACTAGTACCTCTGGCCCTTTTCCAAAGTACTAAACAATTTTTAAATATTCAATGAATAACCTGACATTTTCCCCCAAAGCAACTTTTCACTTACACCAAAAACAAAAACACAAACAGCAAAACCAAAACAATAGCCAAAAAGAATATTTCCCAATATGGTTAGAAATGCTGTTACACACACCGCCCCCAAGCCCTGATTTAGTTACCATCAGAGCAGAAAGCGCACACACACACTTTGTTGACTATATAGCTATGACTGATGGATGGTAGCTTTGCAAGGTTACCATAGCTAATTACAACATCATTCATCTAAGCCTGCATGGGGAAAAAAATACCAGGCTCCCTGGGAAGAAAAAAGAAAAGGAAGAAAAGCTATTCTATAGTTGCTAACTTTTGAATAATTCACCTCAACGGGGAACAAATAGGATGAAACCAATGACCAAATTATGACTTCTGGATTCATCCAAGCAAATGACCCCAGTTCCCTCATAATTTTAACCCTGCTTTTCACAGCCTGTAGCAGAGAGCTCCCCAAAGCAAGGAACCCTTGCATGCTTATGTGCTTTGTAGTCAGAATTCAAAGGCTCCATCAGAAGCACAAACCAACCCTGAGCTTTAGTTCTGCTATGTGTGTGGTGTGAGTGTGTTTGTCCAGGGTCAGATGCCAATACTTAAACTCCCGTTACGGGCACAGCAGCTACTTACACACTGCAGCCTAATTAAAGGAATAAACTTCCCCCCTTCTTTATGTTTTTCTGAAGATCAGTGCCATAAAGGGATTTGGTTTCATTAAAAATTGGGGAAAATGTTCCCACATGTTTCCTTTATGCAGTAAATTAGTCAAAATCAGATAGAAAATGGTCACACTTTTTGACAATAATCTATGGCTACACAGTATTTTCTGAGACCTACTGAAAATAAAGAGAAGAGAACCCAAGTGTTTTGAAAATAATTACAATATAACAAATACACAATCATAATTTCCATTTGTTTTGAAGAAGCACAAACACACATGGAAACAATAAAGCATCAGAGGCACCTTTCAGCTTTCAAGTCTCAAAAACAAGAATCACTTTCAAATAGGAAGTCACTCATCTTCAAAGTTTAACACTCAAGAGGAGAATAAAGCTAACACCACTTCCACTCCAAACTTTAATCAGATTGCTTTACATCAAGGTAATGCAGATCACAAGAGTGGCAACAGCCAAGTTTAAAGTACTTTTTAGATCCTGAGACACTACTTAAATTACATTGCTAAAATAATTTAACTCAAAAAATATTTTCCCATGGAAGCTTGAACCTAAACTTACAAATTTTAGTCAAGAAGTACTGACAAAAATTATCAAAGGTTGCAAAATAAAATTACTAATTAATTGGGGCCACAGGAGGGAAATCAATAGGAATACAGAGCTGAATTCAAACTCAGCTTGGTATTAATGAAACATTCCTTGGACAATCACCACCTTTCAGGAGCAAGAAAGGCTTATTTCACAGATGAGGAAACTGTGCCCAGGGAGAGATGGGGCACACATCAGTGAACAACCTGGATGGCCTTGCTTCTGAATGTTCTCTCATATACAATGTGTACGGATTTATTTTTTGTTTGGAAAAATTGGGTCATGATAGAGATAGGATGAATGACTTGTCCAGGGCATGTGGCTACATCAAATACAGAAGGGTCTGAGACCAGCTCCATATCACTGGTTCTGGACGAGGATTGGGCCAACCTTGGGCTATGGCCGCACCATGCCTTTTGGAGAACAGTAAGTCAGGTACCACTGGTCATAAAGGTAGCATAGTCATAGGCAGGGGAAAGGCACAAAAATATCCACATTATAAAAAAAAAACACCTGAAGGATTCCACTAGCATATTCAGCATATTGCTTTTGGGAGACCTTTCCTATACACACACACACAGGAGTGCAGGCATGCACAAACACAGGATGAGAAAATAGCAAATTCACTGCTGAAACTTAGGATTTAAGATAAATTTTCTCCACCTCAATTTTCTGGTTTCTTTATTCCCTTATTAGGTTTTGATTTACAGCTATTGATACTATCTATTTATTAATTCACACTCCTTTTCAATTCCAAAAGGATACCACGTGCTATTTCATCACGTATAGCATGGTAAGAGACATGGGCAATTGAAATTACAATTAATCTAAAAAATGCCATGTAACTGAAAGAGTACTGTTCTAGAAGCCAAGAGCTGTAGGTGCCAATTCAGTTCTTCGACCAACATTAAAGCACATTTCTGACTCTAAGCTAGTGTTTGCTCACTTGTAGAATAATCTCAATTGCCTAGATGATCACTACTTGTGAAATTCTATGAAACTGTATTTCTATTCCAGCATTTCACGAAATCTGTTCTGAGGGGTACACAATTCCTTTGAGTGGAGGTAGGTTCCTTTGAGCGGAGGTAGAGATTTCTTCCGGAATCTCTAAAAAGTACAGGGATTCTGCAGCCTAATTCACTGGCTTTTGTCCTCCTTCTCCCCTGCTAATGTAGACAATCCTGTTTGTTTAGAGCTGGAGCATGAACACGTTAGACCACCATCTAGAACTTAAGTCCTCAATAACTGTTATTAATTAATTATAATCGCACCTTTGCCAAAACCCTAAAACATGTTCAGAAGAGCCATGGGGTTCCACAGAGAAGACTTGGAACATTCTGGAACTAGGCAGTTTTTAAGAACACATGAATCCTGTGAGTAGGATTCTTTGCAATTCCACTTGATGTTCTAGCCACTATGTCTCATCTTCCGCACCTGCTCCTAGGTTAGCCACCTCCAGGATGCCTGGTAAAAGGCACTGGTTTCAGAAACATGCAATCTTAAAGTGTTAGAATAATTGGCCACTCCGGGCTGAGGCAAAACTTGGTTATTTGGTAGAAAATCCATTACAAATACGTGGTAGGAAATACTTCAAATGAATGGAGTTGGAATTATGTGGTCACTCACTTTATTTTAAACTCCTCTTACAAATTAAAATTATATACTACATTAGCTTACAGGGCATGAGACTTTGAAGTGTTTAGATTGGTGGAAGATTTCTATTGTTCACCTTTATAACCACTGTTGAGTGAAGAACTACCAAATATATTTATTGTACACTTACTGTCCTGTCTCAAAGACCTGGATGTGGCTTCAAAAACGAGGTCAGAATTAAAATCTGGCTTTAAAAGTGCATATGAGTTCATTAGGTAGAAAAGGGACAAAGGGGTGAGCCATGTAAAGAGAAGTATGTGAAGAGGCACAGAGATTTGGAAGAAAGTAGTAAATTTGGAGTAGCAAGTGGTTTATGATAGCTGAAGGTTACAGTGATAGTTGAAGAGTGACCAGCAATGGAGGGGGCAAGAGAGGAAGCAGCTGGAACATGAAGAGCCTGGAGATATGAATTTTATGCATATTCCTTGCATACGTATTTCATCCTGGAAGGTAAAGAAAGAATAGGAGGGGGTTGAGCCCAATATGTCTTGTGTGGAGAAAGGGGTTATTGGTTTCTTACAGAATATTGTTGATAGGTATCTTGTATTTAAAAAAGAAATGAAAATTATACTGAACATTGAGCACATTTTGATTTAAGATACCAGCAAAACAGATAAATTATTGGTGATCAATACAATGTAAACATAAAAATGTCTTGATTCCTACCTAGTATTTGTCAAATTGTACCTTCTTACTTAAAATTAGCCTGAGCAAGTTCGAGACTTCATCTCCACTAAAATAGAAAAACCATTCTTTATCTAGCCAGGCATATGGTGGGTGCCTATAGTCCAGCTAATCAGGAGGCTGAGGGAAGAGGATGGCTTGAGCCCAAAGCCTGAGGTCGCTGTGAGCTATGACGCCATGCACTCTATCCAGGTGACAGAGTAAGACTCTGTTTCAAAAAAAAAAAATTACAAAAATAGAAAAGTAAAACAGAATAGCATGTGAGCAAAAAGGGACTAAATTACCCATTTTCTTGAATGGGCATTCAGGGTAAGAAAACCAGGGAGTACCAAGTCCTACTTCTGCAGTGCCAGGCTGGGTGAATAAGTCCCGTGATAAATAGAAGCAGCTCTGATGGTCCAGGGGAGCTGTGTAGGGAATGGAGGGGGAGGCTGGGACTCAGTGGCTGGCATTCTATGAGCACCCCATTATCATGATTTTCTGGAACACAAGTGCTACTACCCCTCCGACAGGCCCTAAGCAGGACCTCAGGGTGAGCCTGCCAGTAGACCAAGTCACACTCCCAGAAGACCCAGGAACACTGCTTCTATGGCCAACCATATCCCTCTATCCTGAGGTGCCCTGCCCATGAGTACATCCTGTCCTGGGGCCAGCAACAGGAAGACAGAGTGGGCAGAGACTTAAGCTGGCTGTATTGATTCCTTCTCTAACTACTCTATCTGAAAAACCTGAAAAATGGTTTTTTTTCTTTGCTTTTCACATTCCAGAAATGAAAGGTACTCAGTCTGTTAGAACCATGGAAGTGGGCAAGGGATGATTTTTCCATCATCCATCCCTGCCCAGATTTGTCCTGCTAATTCAGAGGAACTGTCTGTTTCAGTTTGCTAACAAGTTTGGGCATGATTCTCAGGGTAATGGGGAGCTACTAAAGGCTGTTAAGCAGAGAAGTTATATAATCAGATTTGTTATTTAGAAAGACAGCTCTGGTAACAAGAGGCATTGGGGAAAGCAGGCACTGTAGAGGAAGAGGACAGTCTGAGGCCTCCACAAACCATCTGATTGATGCTGAAGCTCTGGACTGAAGCTGGGAGCTGAAGAGCTGAAGAAGTGCAGGAGGTGGAAGAAAACGGATGCCAACATTTTAGGCTGAATGGCTGGAAAGCAACATTTACCAACCAAAAAGGAGCTAGTTTGATCATTTAATCTACGATACTAAGTGAAATGGGATTATGGGCCAAGGAATTTAATGTGTTTAGGGCTTTGGCATATATTCTCAAAGTAACCCTCCAAAAATTCATGTTGATTTTCTTATTTTATGAATAACATATCAGAAGCAAGATAGCAAAATAGTTCCTGACACTGGCACCAACAAGGGTTCAAATTCTAGTTCTCTCACCTAATGGCCATGTGATTTTGGATGAGTTATAAGCCCTGTCTGTGCTCACTCCTCGACTCTTAAAAGAAGAAAATAATAAAGCCCTACTCAGGGTTTTAAATGAGTTCTTACGAGAAAAGGATAGATCACTTAGTACACGGCCTTGAACTCAGTGCCTAGCTTGAAGTCATCATTTAAGAAAGATTATTTTCTACCTCTCTTAGCAAAAGTCAGTTTTGAAGAAGTAGAAGTCTACTTCCAAAGAAGGAAGGAAACTCATCTTATTTTTCATCTTGCATTATTATGTTGCTAAGATGATCCAAAAAGAAATCGTGAGAAATCTGAAGAAATCAAACTCCTTTCTTTGACAAAGCCCATAAGAGAAAGGTAAAAATAAATTCCCAAGCACATAGGTAGCCTGAGTTTCAGCCATTTCAAGACCACAGTGCTTGCTTATAAATAGAATATTAAAACAAGCAAGAGCAATTTTCTCCTTTCGTCTTCCCTTATTGCCTAATTTTCCTCTCATGCCATTTGCATAATGGATAAAAAGGCATCCATTATGCAAATGAATGACGGGGCTGCAAGGTTCCTGAAACCACAAGCTTGGCTCCTGATGAAGAGAAGCTGCCACAAAGGCCTCCAACACCCACATTCCAGCAGACTGCTTCAGTAGCTAGGTTCCAAAAGACAGAAAGAATACCATGAAGATCATAGGTCATTAATCTCCATGTGGTTTATTTTAAAAGGGGTACTACAAATGGTTTTTAGAAAATCAGAACAAAATATGGATAATCAGTATAATGTATATAAAAATTGATTTTTTTAGTATTTATTTGATTGTAAATGTGAAGAATGGTACCATGTACAATTTTTACAATTTTAAGCATTTGCTTTGCTTTAAAGAACATTCTTTGCAAAGTAGGAGGAAAAAAAAAGATCTCCGGTCTTATAGAGTGAGAGTTAGCCTATAACAGAGGTGTTTTGACCAGTCCCAAAATGTTGTGCAAACATTTAATAAATTTAAAAAAAAACATTTGTTTTAAGAATCAAAATATTAGTGGATTTTCAAAAACTTCATGCTGTTAAACTGATCTTAATTTACTTCTGGGTGGTATCACCAAAACCGATGTGTTATTTTTCTTGGATTTGTAAATTAAAGGAGACTTTGGGAGAATGTTTCCTTTCTCTTCCAACAAACATCTTTAAAACAAATATAATGAAAAAGAATTCTAAACAAAATCACCAGAAGAATTGTTCTTCTTTGAATAAATCGGCAGGAAAGAATTTCAAAACCAACTTCAAAATATTTTCGCCCAAACTCTGAGATACACTGTAGTCAGGGAGAAAAATGAGGGAGGACATGAAAAGAAAGTGACCTTTATTTCTAGTCTGGATTCTTAGATAACCCCTAGCTTTTCCCAAATGACTTTTTTTCAGAACCGTTTTTTTTTTTAAGTGATCTTCCTATGATACAGGCCAGCCTCATCATTTACTGTCTGACTTCCCCTATGTTACTTCAAGGGCACGCAATTCAATTCCCCTTCAGTTCAAGAAAATACTACATTCCCTTACCTGAGTACCAGCTGCAAAGAGCTATGTACAAAAATAATTTAGGGAAAAGACAACCACATCTAAAAAAATAATGAACAGGATAAAAGTTATAAAGAAGAAGCACCACAAACTCAACGAGACGATGTGTTTCCAACCAGGAGAAAAGCACATTGCTAAGAAAGCTCATACCTAGTTTCAGCGCAGAGGGCGTCACTTCAATTTCCCCACCGACTGGTTTAAACGCAGCCAGTTGGGCAGCCACTTCTGTTTCGAAAGCATCTGGGCTTTGCCGATCTGTAGGGTTTCCACTGGGACTCTCAATCTTGTGGAGTGGTTCTTGTTCTTCAAACACCGCAATCAGCTACAAACAAATCCAACAACACTAATTACTTTGTAGGACATGCGTATCACAGGGACACTGGGTCTGACTGTGACCTTTATTTGGCTCTTAAAGAAAACGGCCTCTTCACACTTAAAACTTTAATGTTACTGCACCACAACTAATTTCTCAACAATATTATGTCTATAAGCAACATGGTCAGGATATAATGAATGTCTTGTTCATTTGTCTATCCTGAAATAGAGACCAATTTTGGCTTACTGTGTTAAAAGACTGAAGTGGCTGCCTTCTTTCCTTACCACCTTATCTAATAAGCCTAACAGAGCTTCATCATCTCTTTATGAAAGTTTCCAAAAATGAAAGTTGGATATACAAAAGAGGACATTCCAGTCTCAGACAGAAAAAACACATTATGAAATCTCCAATTGAACCTGTCCTTCCAGACACAACCTAAATGCATACACACATGCAATGTGTGTACCCTTGGATGCAATCTGTGTTTCTTGAATACATAGATGCATGTTTGTGCCTGCCTTCACTTTCTTCCCTTTCTTCATGATTGACTATATGTCAACTAATTGAAGCCCAAAGAATGCTAAGTCCAATGAGACCGAACAGCAGCACTTTCCCCCTAATTACTCCCATCTTCATCTCAGTTCAATTTTATTTCACATGAGACATATACTTGTTATCATTAAAATAAAAACTTTTAATTGTCCATTTCCCAGTCATTATTTTCATTAAAATAAGGGAATATATATATATATATATATATATATATATATATATAATGTTTAATCCTTCATGCAGGAACTTCTGTGTGAACAGCGAGGGCAGACCTGCTGAAGCTGTGTTCCAGCAGACCCCTCTCTCCTGGCGGGCACCACACGCTTCTGCCACCAGCTGATGCAGGAAAGTCAGAATGTGCACACAGCAGGCAGCTTAGGGATGCTACTATCAATCCCTTCAAGTGCCATGTTTGTAAATTTGAAAACTACTAGTAAATCTTGAGTTTTTTTTATTCATTCAATAAAACAAACCTATTTTTGATTTAAACATTTATCAGGAAAGACATTCAAAGCTCCAATCATAAGGGAACCTTGCTGGCAATAGTATTAATAACAGAAGTGCAGGGTTAAACAATCAAAATATCATAAATTCCAAGTTCAGTCTTTCAAAAGAAATGAATATAATTAGGGATATGCAAATTGTCTATTCAAAAATAATTTTCATAATTGACTACTCATTTCCAGTATGGAGACTTCTTTAATTGGAAAATCCAACAATCCTCTCACTGCAGAATAGAAATGCTACTCCCAAGGCATTATTTTTAATTCTTGAAATTGAGCACATGCATTTTCTATTTTTAATTGGTAGCACTGATGAACTGATGTGAGATAAGACCTAAATGGATAATGAAAGATTATTCTAGTATAAAAATAATCAGTAGAAATATATCTTTCTAATCATATGGCCAGAATGAAGAGTTTAATACTTCAAATCCTAAAAAGGGAAACAAAATCAATTTTTAAAATGTGGTGGAAGTGTGATTTTTATCACTATTTCTGGGCCATTATTATAACTACAATTCTGCATAGTGGTGAATTCTGACACATTAATAATGTTCATTTTAATATACCAGTCAACTAGGCAGTGGTATGTTCTACTAGTACTTTGAACAGTGTTGCGTAAGTTAAGAGTCATAACTCACTTCACTTGCTTCATACTTAGTATAAACCATGTACCTTAAGTATTGGGAAAAAGAGAGAAAATAGACTATCAATCAGAAATATAGTATAAAAGCTTAGAATATATAATTCACAAGATCAATCATTACCTATACCTTTTCTTCTTAAGGTATTTTACTGTTTTCCATACATTATAGCCACCCAAGCTTATAGTGTACGCAGGCAGTAACAAGTAACAATATGACACTTTATCTATCAAAGGGAAGAACAGAGCAGTTCAGAGATTTTCCTTCCCAAGATCACAGCTGAAATGGTAGCTGGTACTGGAATGTAGCCTTTTAAATTTCCAATCCAGGGATTCAGACCATGATTTCCAAAATAAAAAGTCTAAAAAGAGAGGCTACATTATAAAATATCTGTAGTTTGTCCATGACGGCCTTATGCCCTAAACAAAGTGAACTCCACTTTTTGAAGACACAGGTGACATATAACAATTCTTAGATATAATAAGTGGCGATCTGGACCACCTGGACATTTCTCAAATCTCATAATCTCCTTGATTAATTATTGCTTAGATGGCTTCCCAATCTCATGATTGGCAGAAATTACCTCAGCAGAGCCTAATCTGGATAAGTGGGTGAAATGAAGTCTCTATTTCTGGGAAGAAAGACAACCAGTTCCTGAATTTGTGTCCTCAAAGTCACTGACCCTCAGAGGTGCTGGCCTATTAGAGAGACTCTGTCCAGTTTTCATCTCAATATCTACAGTAGACGCAGACTTAACATGTGTTTCAACATTAATAATTTATTTACATCAGATGTTGGAGGTCCTTGTTGACTAGATTCCCTGATTCATCAGAACACCTCTGTTACTGGCTAGCCAGAGTTGCCAGAAGACAGAGTCACAGAAATACATTAATGAACATAAACCACCATCGTAGTCCCACAGCAGAAGGCATGCTGGTTTCCAAAGCATCTAGCGCATGCCGATGGTCTCCAATCAATTGTCTTTAAATCCATTGGAAGTTACTTTTCCACAGAGATGAGGCAAACATAAAAGAAAAAGTTTATTTTAAAATCCTGTGGGGTAAGGTTTCACCTAGAAGGCGTGTCCAATCTTTTTTTTTTTTTTTCTTTTTTTCTGCTGCACATTGGTAGATTTAGACAGAGTTGTCTTGGGCCACATGTGAAATACGCAAACACTAACAAAAGCTTATAGCAAAAGAAAAGGTCCATGCATACTCTTCTCAGCATCCCACATTACAGTTAAGGAAAACAGTCCTTAAATAATCTGCATGCAGCCCACAGGCTGCAGCGTGGACACTCCTGGAGTAAACTGTGTGGTGTGTGGAAGAACTTACACAGACACGTTGAGGGCTGCAGTAACCTCAGCCCCGAGCAAGCTGCAAATGGCCAGTGCTTGGTGCAAATGCTGCTGCTTCTGCTGCACCAGCCCTCTCTGCACGTGCCCGCCCTTCTCCTGTGATACCAGCGTTCTCAAGTTGCCCCGTGCACAGCACTGCCCCTTCCCAAAGACCCATAAACCAAAAATGATAGGTTCAAATAGTCTTTACTTTCAATCCAAACTCTTGCCACTATAGATCTCTGCAAGTATTTAGGTACCTAACCCCCAGATACAAACAGGAAGAACAGCCTATAAATATGCTATTTATTCTACCATCAAACAAAACCCCAAATCTCAGGATCCTCTTCCCATTACAGGTTCTGCCCCATCTCCTACCCTCCCTTGAAAGCAAAATTTGAAATAGGTGTCTCATATCGCAATTTCAGTCTTTCTCCTGGAAAAAGAAAAAGAAAAGTGGCTTTTCTGAAGCCACTGTAGGTAGGCTGTCACTTCTCTACTCCACAGAAACTCTGTTCTTATCAAGATCAAACACAATCTCCAGATTCCTAAATCCTGAGTCATTTCCCTGGCTTTATTGCAACATGGAGTTGATGATTAGCTTCCTCCTCAAATTACTCTCAGCACCTGCCGTCCGGGATGCCACATGCTCTTGGTTTTATCTTTGACTCTGGGCCCTCTATGAAGTTTCCTTCTGCTTACTTCTCTTCATCTCCTGGATTTTGACTCAAAAGTGTTATAGAGCATACATCTTAATTTGTTTAGTGATCTCTTCTGTC
This sequence comes from Perodicticus potto, assembly GCA_963574655.1. NCBI lineage: Eukaryota > Metazoa > Chordata > Mammalia > Primates > Lorisidae > Perodicticus > Perodicticus potto. The sequence goes on from CAUYRH010087324.1 coordinate 69,354, forward strand.
TCCTGGCTTAGATATAACTATATACTGATAAATTCCAAATTTAGAACTACAGCCCAGACCATTTTCTTTAACTCCAGGCTCACATAGTCAATTGCCTAGTCTAACATGTCAAAAACTGAAAAATTCATCTTCCAAAACTCTTTCCACAGCTTTTATATTTCAATTAATAGCAAAGTATCTTTCCAAGTTGCTCGGGACCAACGTCTTATAGTAACCCTTCACCTCTCTTTCTCTCCCTATCTTTCATATATCCTATACATCCAATTTCTCAAAAAACCTCAATAAATAACTGACTACTTCTCACTCCCTCCACTGTCACCACTTTGGACCCAGCTACCACGCGCTCTTCAGCATCCTCCTGACCAGAATCCTTGTTTCTACCTATTGTCTCTCCCTTCTGTGCTCAACACAGCAGCCAGAGTGACCTTGGTAAGTAAATGGTCTCACGTTTCTCCTCCTGTAGGACTTTCTCACCGCACCTGAAGAAAGCTGCATCCCCTATAAGGCCCCTGCTCCTCGTTACGTCTCTGATCTCACGGTCACATCATTCTCTCCCTAGCTCTCAGGACTGCGTCCGTCTGTACTACTGCCTTTGTGCCTACCCATTTGAGATTGTCCCACCTGAAACAGTCATCTACCAGATAGCTTCATGGCTGCTCCTCTACCTTTCAGATCTTGACTCAAACACCAGCCTTTTACTAGCGACACTCAGCTGCAACACCCCCACTACTGCCAATATATGCCGCTCTTTGTTTTTCCTCCCTTCTTTTTGCTTTTGTTTTGGCCAGGTGAGGTTCCAACCCTCTGCCCCTGGTGGTGAAGAGCTGGCTCTCTAACCCCTGAGTGATAGGGCCCGATTTCCTTTAGTCTCCTTTTAGCACTGACCACTTTCTCAACGTCCTATCTGTCTTATGTATTGGATCCTGTCCTTTTCCTTCTGTTGTTGACGGCTATATCCCCTTTGGTTAGAACAGTGAAAGTATCACAATAGGAGCTCAACATAACACTTGCTAAAATCAAAATGAGTGAAATACAAGGCAAAAACAGATGCTAAAACCTCATATAGCTACAAAATTACCTAGATTTAGAATAAACATTCAAGTTAAACTTTTTTTAAAGGAATGTGCAAATGACCAATTATTGTGGTTTTTGCTATTTAAATTATGGCAGAGAAACTCCTCATTTTCTGTTCAATACTGGAAGAAATAGTTCCTGCCACATCTTACCCCTAACGTGGAGATTGTGTCTCTTCTCTTTGTCTTTTCAGATTCACTTTCAAAGGGGAGAATCAGCTACTTTGGTCTGCAAAGGGGAGGCATCGAGGTTGGGGTGCAGAAAGGATGGAAGGTAGGCAGGGTGAGTAGTTTGGCCCCAGGCCCTACCCCGCCTACATTTCTTCCAATATACCACTGTGATTTATCTATTTTGAAGCTTTTAGATGTACCCCCTAAAAGCGGTTAGGAAGCGAAGGGACAGACTGAAGATACATGAGAGCTCAACATCAAAGTGCCCAGCTCTAATTTACAAAACTGTGTCAATTTTACACTCCATACTCTACCAGCTTCTTGCACTTTTTTTCAATGTAAACATAGTTTGTCTCTAATCGCCAGCAAAATTAAGGCACCAGGAAGATTTGTAATATTTATCTTATGGTTTTGGTACCGCTGTTTGAGAGGCTGAGGTGGAGTGTATTTCTCAGGAACACACCTACCTTTCAAATAGGAGTTAGGAAAGCATGTGGAAATAAACACATTAATGTGGTAAGAGTGAATTATTTTTAATAACTATCATATATCACAATTGCCAATGCTGATCAGTGTTCCCAATTCAAAGATTAGGTGCACGTTGTGTTAAGTAGTTATATCTCCCCATTCCATCCCCAAAACTCATCCAAGGACATCCTGGAAAGAGCATCTGAAACTAGGATTCTCCTAGAAAAAATGATATTTATAAACTTTCTTTTGGAAAATATTTCCACATCCATGGATATCCTAGAAAGAACATCTGAAACTATGATTCTCCTAGAAAAATAATATTTATAAACTTTCTTTTGGAAACTATTTCCTTCCTTTTTCTCATACTCTACCTTGTAAAGGGTCAACAGAATAGAAGTCAATAACAACAACAAACTCAAAGATCCTAAGGAAATAAAAGAAGTTTGGATAATTTACAAAGTCCATAACCCTAAATAACAGATCTGATCAAGGAGCCATGTTTTCAGCAATTTCACACCAGCGGCCCTTCAAGGCCTCTGACATAAGACCAATATCACTAACAAAGGCATGTGTGTACGTGTGTGTTGTGGGGAGTGAGAATCGACATGGGTAGAAAACTAACTTCCTTGAGAATATCCCTCACATGCTCAAATGGGCAACACAGAGCCTGGCACACAATGGGAAGGTCAAATCTACCCCTTTTCCTACATAGCTCTTGGTCCCTGACTTCCAGACCGCGTCCCACTTGACTTGTCTATCCCTGTTCTGTTTTTGCTTTGTTGTTTCTCTTTAATCTGTTCATCACAGGATTGACAGAAGAACACAGAAAATACCAAGATCAAACACATACAGGAGGTAATTTTCACTTTTCTTTTTTCCTTGTTCTTTATCACACAGAAACACACAACCCTGAGACAACAGAGCGCTGTCCTGCTCCTCTGCTGAGCCGTGCGCCGTCCGTGCCGTCTCCTCTGTGCCGAGGATAACTCGAAGCAATATACCAATGCCTTTAGCGTCTGTGCTGACAAGTAAATATTTTAACAATAAGTACCATAAAGTACGTTTATCGCAGTGCCTCAATATTCATGGTGCGGTTTATGCGGTTGTCAACCTGTAACATTCTGTCACTTTTATAGCCTGAGTTTTATAATCTGATGCTATTATCTTTAGCCTATGTAGAGAATAAAAAAGTATCATCCAAATGCTATGGAGCACAATAAACTGTATTTATAACAGCATTTTTATTAGTAATTGCATGGAGAAATGTGGGACTCCATTTTAATTACACATCAAGTGCACTGAGATAGTGAGTTCTTTGGGTTAAACACTTGAACTTGATGCATTACTATTTTTTCTTTTTACTGTTTCCTAAATAATTACATGTTATCATCAACTATCCAGTTTTATTAAAAGACAAAGAAAAAAGTATCCTACAAAACAAAATCGGAATCATTTGTCTTAAATCTTAATAAACACAATTAAATCTAAGTAAGACTGTGAAATTACAACAATTTCACAAGTAGAGGAAAACACATTAGCACCTTTGGGAAAGGAGTGAACCAGTGCAGAATTTCATTTAAATGTATGCATCTGTTTGTAACTAAATCACAATTGGCTATGTGAGCTAATGTTATTCCACTTTAAACAAAGGCTTTAAAATAGTTTGTCTTCCTTCATAGGATGTTGACAGCAAGCTAAAAGCATTTAATCCAGATTTCAAAAATCAGCTGGCTCGCATTAGCATCTTCATCAGGTGTAAGCACCAGACCCAGCATCCGCGGAGCAAGTGACATAACAGGTCTGATTCTCAGAAAGTTCAATCAACACTCAGTAAATGAGATAAACCTTTGTTCATTTCCACCTCAAACTGAAAATCCATAGCAGGGACCTTTATAAACTTTATAGCTTTAAGTGTCATTCTAAGAGAAAATAACATGATTTATTCAACGGCACTAAAAACTCTATTTATCCTCATCATTTTAAAAAAGACATGTGCTTAAATTGTCTCATAATAACATACAATATGCCTATTCAGAAACCACTCACATTTTAGCCAAAAATATGTGCGTATATATATATATATGCCTCTTTGAAATTATGTGATAAGTTGTTAAGAAGCCAGTTGCACATTAAACATTTTATACTGAATCACATGTTTCCTCTGACAGACTTGAATTAAAATTTCAAAGATGGTATGTTACCACTTGACAAGTTCAAGAGAATTTTGAGTTCATTTTTTCTATATTCTTCACTTTCTTTAGTGATGATAGCTCGTCATTCCTTAAACATCTTCAACTCGTATCTAATATACCACTCAGGGGAAGCCCAGAAAGTCCTTTCCCCTGTGTCCCTCACCACCCATAGCAGTGGCAGAGCAAAGGGTCTCCTGGAGGTCAGGTGGCCGGCAGAAAGCCCCAAACCTGGGAGTGACTAAGGGCCAGCTATGGAAAAAGCGAAAAGGTACAGAAGCTGAGAGAAGTGTTGAAGATCATCAGGATAACACAAATGTCACAAATTTTAAAAACTCAATGTACCTGACTGGTCAATAATTATATTTATGCTGCCCATGAATTGTATACAATAAAAGTAACAGATACCCACAAAGGTGGAAAATAAAACACATAGGTTGAAATGGGCAGAAAATTCTCAAAGATGATCCTGACCTACTGAGTGGCTTCTTTTGGCATTTACCCCAGCACATCACTAGATAGTTTGTTAATTTTATGCAATCTCCAGGGCTTTGAAGATCTTGGGGTGAGGGAGGTGCACATTATTGCAAATGAAGACATGAGACAAGCTGGGATTTTTGAAATCCATGGACATACACAGATGGCTTTTTCTTCTTTTTAACTAAATCACACACATCTTACCTGAGTTTGTGAAAAAAAAAAAAATAAAGCTCTATCTGAAACAAGTATATCCAACATTAGAAAATATAAAACAACATATGGAAAAATATTTTTTAAATTATAAAGCACTACATACATTTATGATCCTGTCACATCTGTATTCCATATTATTTAACTGGCCTAGTTTTATTTCCTCTACTTCCCAATAATCTCTATTCTTTAACCAAACCAAAGATAGAATTATCTCTGAAACATATTCTTTGGGAATCGCAAAGCCAAAGCACAGTGTTGCCAGAATCATCAGACAGTAACTTCTTAGACTAGAACCTCAGGTTGATTTCTCTGGGTGGGGATCATTCCATTACAATTAAATGCAGCAGTACCTCTGGCCAGACCCTCTCCTCTCCAGGAGCAATGTAGGGTCCCAGATTCCCTTCTCACTTCCTGTCTGGCCACAACACTCCTACTGAAATTATATTTCCATCACAGAGATCTGGACATGGTCTTGGGCCACTTCTTCATCATCTATCTCAAGGCTTTTCAAATAAACCTCACGTCTGCCACCCAGAGCCGTGTACCAGGCTGTCTGGTTTTCCTACCATCCTATATCTGTGCCTATATTGTCACCTGTCACACAACATCAAAATCCATGATTTACATGTCAGCAGTATCGAACCAACTTTTTGGCTTCTCTGCTCAACATTGGAAGAAGAGTTGTGTTAGGACACATGTTAAACACACAAACACTAACAAAAGCTGATGAGCAAAAAAAAAAAAAGGGGGGGGTCTGTGCATAATTTTCATGATATCCACCAACATAGATAAGCAAAAAAATCCTCACATAGCCCATGTGTGGCCCACACAGGCTGAATACCTATATAGCCTTCACTATGTAAGTATGTGTATGTACATAAGGACTGTCCTGAGCGCTTCCATATGTTACTTCCACTCATAAGAAATCCTATTGAAAACACTGTTGTCCCCATTGTACAGACAGGAGAACTGAAGTGCAACTGACTTTATATTCCATGCTCCTATTATGGTACTTGGTACATAGAAAAAAGTCCCCAGGTAAGTGGGTGATCTACGTTTTCAGTCATATCCGAGAGGGAGAGGAAAGCCTCTGTTATATTACTTTTTACAATTTTATGTGGATACCATCTCCCTGTGTCCTAAATTTCCATCCCATTAGGAATAAAGGTCACCTCTCTTGCCATGTATGCTCCTCTACATGGCAGAATAGCTCTGCCCATCCTTGAGATTCAATGTGAAATTGGATTTTACAATTTTGCCATCTAAAATCTATTTAGTGTATTATGATCCCAACCCTACCTCCTGGTAGATTATGTATTTGATTTTCTCTTGGACGAAACCTTTTGAAATTGTAAAATTAATTTGTGCATTAACATACCTAGTTTTGAAACAAATACAACCGTACAGTGTTCTCCATGACATCTGACTGCTGGAAGAACCCTGCTTGTTTGTACTAATGACTGCAATCCAGGGTGTATTGCTTAATTTTGTGGATTAATGAGTAAGCAATCAAACGTGATTTTAAGTCATGAATATAACAAACATACTATTCGTTTATTTTGACAAGTATTTTAATTTATGAGACTTGGCTACAAATACAGCAGCCTGTTTTATAAAAGGAAAAAAGAAATCTTTCTGCTTTTAAGACAACCCAACAGTTGTAAGACAATAAACCTTTGCAGAGAGTGATGACAAAGCCACAGCCTTCTAGGATAGATAAAGAATTGATAGGTTGATAGAAAAAACAATGAGACTTTACTATACCATTAAAAATTTCAAAGACAAGTACTTTGCATGCACTTGAGCTGTATGAATATCTTTAGAGTTGAAAAGCCACACAGAATATCTGAACTAAAATAGGTCAGTGCTGTCCTGGCCTGATACAGGTGTAATGGGCACACACATCCCCTGGCCTCTCATCTTGGTAGCCTACAACATAATTTTTGACAGCTTCACATATCCCTGGGGTGGCCTTTTATTCCAAGCCAGAGGTTACCCAAGCCAGGAAGAACAGTGAGTAGACTACAAATATAGGGAAGGTCACAACCCCCTGGAAATTAGCTGGTGATTAATTGGTACTACATTTCACCAGACTGGTTAGGGAACTGACTCTTTAGCACGAACACGCTTAGCAAATTGGCCTGAGCTCTGGCTGATTGACCTCATGACAGGTCCAGTGGTGTTCTACCTTCTCTAGCATTTTCATGACAGCTGAGCAACTGGTGGAGCCTATGAAAAGGTCAGCACACAGCCTGATTGAGGGATGAGGAAGTACTTCTCTTAAATATTCTGTTTAGACTCAGACCTTCCTTGTCATGGGTGACAAGCCTTCGAAGCTCGATATTAAAAAATATTAGCACTGCACTCACAGGTGGGTTTAGCTGCTGAACTCCTCCTGTCTGAGAGGTAGAGCTACCCTCTTTCTTCAGCTTCTAATTAACGTATCCTTAACTAGTGATAACGTGCTAACCCTGCTGGGATGGGTGTTGACTTAGGGAGCATCTAAATGTCAAGATTTGTAACTACGATTGTGGGTATAATAAACTCACATGGAACGATGCCTCACTAATTGGGGCCTGAAGACAAGAAGGCTGGAGTCCTGACTCCCCCCTCGCGATCGCAGCCCATGTTTTGCCTCTTCCAGAGCAGGTTCATTTTAGGTCTTGTCTCGAATTGTAGAAAGACAGTCTTTGCAAGTTAGCTATAAATTTGTAAAATTAGGGCCAAAGGCCTTCCTAATACATTTAGTGTGTGTGTGTATATTATGTAGACTCAAAAACTGATTTCTAAATAAAAAGTTGGTCTTGTGGCAAACGTTGGAATTCAAGTTTTGAAATGAGGACTGGACCTGGAAAACTCAGGTTTCTAGGACGGCTGGCAGGACTGGGTTTCTAAAGCAGTCCTTGCATTTATCCTGCAAGGACCAAGGACCATTTTGGCACTTTGCTGCTTTCAGAGTTTATGTTTTCCAAGCAAAAGGGAAAGTTCAGGAGTGAGACGATACGGGAAGCACAGACTCCTCCAAACCCCTCCAGCAAATTGTGTAGGTGGCAAGTGTCTGCATTAGAGAGACAGGCAGAGGGAAAACAAAACTTGACAAGCATCAAACAAGGATGCTTTCCTGCCAGGCATCTTTTCTCTGTGATGTGTGTGCATGGACAATTATATATCAATGTTACTTAGTCATACGACATACGGCGCAATTTTGTTTTCTGATATTTTCAATTATTATTTTCTTATGTGTGATCATCCCTAATTTTATTCTGTAAAAACCAAGTGAATGAAATTCATTTTTCTATAATACATTCAGCCATACCATGAATAATTTAGCTAATCTTCCATTCCCGGCACAAAAACGTACAAGTTGTCTTTGCGTAGTCCTAGTACTAACTGGCATCATTCTTTTCAATAATCACTAACTTTCCAGATAAAATTATATTTATACCATTTAAAGTTTAGTTATTTAATTGCTAATGATATCAAAAAATAATTTCATGAGCCATTTTTACTTCTTTGATGGATTCTTACCCATTCCCCCTCTTTTCTATTTAGTTTTTAGTGTGTTTTATTTACATGTATAAGCACATTTTAGTATATTGAGTGTGCTTTTTATTTTATTTTATTATTATTATTTTTTTGTAGTTTTGGCCATGGCTAGGTTTGAACCCGCCACCTCTGGCATATGGGGGGCTGGCGCCCTACTCCTTTGAGCCACAGGTGCCACCCTTGAGTGTGCCTTTTTTATCTTTGCAAATTTATTTTTTGCCAGTTTACTTTCAATTTTGTTTATAATATGAAGTTTTTCATTATATGGTATTCCATTCACTTAAAACTCCTATTAAATCTTCAAAGGTCCCTTGTAAATAGGCACTCACCTGGAACCAGTAATATTTTATGATGGGCAAGTAGTAAAACAATGTTGGTTTCATTTAATTTACTACTTTGACAGTCCCTTAAGAGAGAGCAGGTGGGAAATGTTTTGATTGATAGGCCCTTGGTTTTTAAATCATACATTCATATTATAAACAAATACAGATGGATAAAAGCTATTAAAATAAGCACAGATAAAAAGATATGCACAAATAAAATTCAAGTGTTTCAATGGTTGCATAATACAAGTGTCTGTCACCATTTACTGCAAATTCTTTATGTTAAAAATCTATATAATCGGACTATTAAAATGAAGAAAATCTATTCTCAAAATTCATTTTAAAAAAGAAAACCTTTCACATGCTTGAAGATTCTAAGATTCCATTACATAAGTTTTTGTCCCCCAGAAAAAAAATAAACATTTTGTTATCTTTTAGCCTTTTCTTCTACAATCCCCTACTACTCAGGCATCAGTGATCTTTGTTTTTTTCCTGTAAACTATCTCCCTGTCCCTCAAATTGCCAAGGATCAACACTCTAGAAAGGATCTGACTCCCGACAGTGAGGGGTGAACAGTAGATGTGTGTGTGTGTCCTCGGCTGTCACTCATGGCTTCTTTCCATTGTTTCCTGAACAGCACAGATGCCAGGAATCCTCCGATCTGTTGCCCTGATGACCATTTGGTTTCTAGCCATGCCGTGTTTCTCCATTTAACCAAAATGCCTTTGGTTCTATCCTAGTATCCAGTCTGTTCTTCCAGTTAATCTATTCTCAGGTAAATTTCAAACTTAGTGTTTATTTCATCTAGAACAAGTAGGTAAAACTGGAATACTTCTCAAAGAATCAGAAAACATGAATTCTCTCAGAGTTAATGTATTAAGTACACAAGCGCTGATCTGATTATAAACACACAACACGAACTTAAATACACACACCCAGAACAAGATTGACTGTATAAACAGGCCAGAGAAGGGGTTCCTCAGGGAGATAAGAGACAGTCGCAAAAATCAGGAAAATGGGTGTCTGCACCATCCTTGTTGTCAGGACCATTTTAAGCACCATCCAGTCAAAGGGATCCACTGAACTGAGACAAAATTAAGGTTGATGGAAAATAAACATGAGTTTGAAAACATTTTAAAAAGAAACACATCTGTAGTCTCAGTAGTGAAGAGGAAATTATCGGTGGACACGAGGAATCATGGTGTGGGGTCATTAAGTTCACAAATCTAGGAACAAGTACCTAATTTCTAAGGCTCACTGAACAATGCAAACGTGGAAGTCTTGTTCAAAGAAATTTAAGAACTTTAAGACCGTGACACTAGAGGATCAAACCAAGCTTGGGGCTCTTGTGAGCCGGGATCTGGAGCAAGTTCACAGGCCACGGGTCCATGTACTGGCCCTGTCTGAGTCATGTGAATCTCTCTCCATATTCTGTATCCGTATTCCTCACACCTGACTTCCCACCTCAGTTTCTCAGTAAAGAGAAGATAGGCTAGCTGGTGGATACAAAACATCTAGACCTTTGTCAGGTTTTATACATTTGCTTAAAGTCCCAGCAAGTTTTGCTAGTGAAGAGTCAGAATCCTTGAAACAAATAAATCCAAAGTAGTGAGAAGCAGTTGTATGAAATTACAACTCTGGGCCCCTGGATTGTGGTGGGGGAAAACAAAAAGGCTTTGCTATTTAGTACTTGGTGAGATCTCTTCTGGAAACTCCCTCACCATTGAGGATGCTCCCATTTGGACTTCTACCTCACATTCATTCGTTGAAAATGTAGAAGACAGTTTAAGTTAAAGGGAAGTACAGTGGTGTTTTGTTTCATGTAAACGGCAAAGAACTCAAGAATAGGTTATTTTTTATTGATTCCAAGTTGCCTCTGGGATAACTCTTTCCAAGGCCCCTCGAGGCCCCCAACAAGGGGCATGAAGCCAGATTCAGCCTAAAGTCTCTCTACACACACACCCGTGTTCTTCACAGCCAGCCTCCTCCCAACCTCCGCACCTGTTGGCTAACTGCCATCCTTTGCCAGAATCTTTTGTGGCTGGAAACCTACGTTCTGAAGCTACACTGTCTCAGTTCAAACGCTGGCTCAAACCACTTTCTAAATATGGGGGATTTACTTAGCTTCTCTGAGTTTAATTTCTTCATCTACCAGGGATGGGGAACCTGTGGCCTTCCTCCTGGTCTTTCAGCGTAGCTGTTTGGCTGAATCCAAATTTTACATCACAAATCCTTTCATTAAAAAGGGTATAGCAGAGAAAGATGAAGCTTTTTTTGTTAGTTTCCTGTGGTACTTAAAAAAGAACAATCTTGAAATCAGAAGGTGAGCAGCTGGGACATTCTTGGAGTGTTTACTGTATTCAAAACACCTAGTATCAGATTGCATTATCTCAACTACTTCTCTGACTGGCCCTAGGAGGCAATTATCATCAATATCTTCAAAATGGGGAGCCCTGGGAGATTAGATAGTTCACACTGACAGAAAGTGATAAAACCAAGATTAGAAGCTATCAGTCTAATGTCAGCACCTTCCCAGCATTCTGTGCCCACCACTCAAGTTGTGTTACATGAGATATGACTTAGCAGAGGGCTTAGACACAAACGAAGTGGTCCTTTATTATTAATTATTATTGCTTAATATAATTATCAGCGTTACCATTTTGGTCAAAAGTCCTATTCATGAAGATCAAGCTCGATTTGTATCCTGGACAATATTTGGTATCTAGAAAGTACTTAGTAAGTACATTTAATAAATGAATTTACCTTATTGAGCTCTAATTAGAAGCACACAAAGTCAACATTACGAGACCAAGTAACTTCTACACCAGACCAACAGATAATTTGTCAAACTTAAATAGGAGTAACACCTGAAAAATGTGGACATTTTCAACACAATGTATATCTATTTATTAAATTAACATAGATATATAATGTTATTAGTTCGTATATCAGCATGTCAGGTGGGTAGTATCACATGAGAAATTAAAAGACAAACAAAGATACTGGTTTAACCATGCAAGGAGGAGAAAAAATACACTAATTAAAGCATAACATCCATGCATGCTTTGTATCTAGAGTTTTTACTTATGGGGTATCAATATTGGGGTTAGAGGAGATAAATCTCATTGCCCTTAGAAACAGCACAGCGTGATGTATTAAGGAAACATAGCTTCAAATATAACCTATTTCCAATAATTTTATTTCATAATAGTGTTGGGGATCAGAAAATAATACCCCCAAATCAAGATCTCAGCAGCAGCCTCTGAAGCAAAAGTCATTTTCTGACCATCTCACACCTTCCTTTCTTTCAGTCCCATACTCCCCCAAGGCTACTTCAGAAACCCTCTTCCTCAAGGTGGGTAATGAAAATCAGAATCCCTTTGCCTCAAAGCCAGCCATAAAACCCCAAAATACTACTCTAACTTTCCCTCCACTCTTCTGTGTCAAAACAAGTGATAAAAATAAATTATTTGATTGACTCTGTTTTATTTTAGGTCATAAGAACCTCCCACCCCCAATTCCAGAAAGGGTCCTGTCCCCGGCCCAGGAGAATCTAGACAGGCCTCACTGACTTTCTCCACTCAGTCTGTCGGCATCAGGGCACACCCTCTCCGTCCAATCACATTTCTCACAGCTGTCTGCACTTTGCTGAACCTAACCAGAAAAATGCACAATTTCCCTTGTATATCTGCACACATTAAATAAACCTAGGTGCTTTTCTCCAGTTAATCTACATTTCGCAAATTGATTCTTCAGTGGAACTTCAGAGAGCCAACGGGGACATCCTCCCGCCCACCCCTCTGTGGTAAGTGGGAGTAAGACTCTCCCTGTTGTGTTGCGTCCTTTTGTGCAAGTTTCGTGACTAGAAATGCTGCACAGCGTTTTCTCAAAAAGTGCTCTGGAAAACTGGTACAGTTCAGCAGCTTCAACTCAGAAAGTCTCTATTCCTATAATTTACTTTGTTTCCATAGGAAGAAAAAAAGATTTCAAAAGATTCCTGTGAGATGTGGAGAAATACCAAGATCTGTCAAGGATAAACTTGTTTTCTTCCCTGAATTCTTCAAAGGTCAGTGAAAATGGTCTCATAGAGTGAATCACCCAAAGAAAAAGCTCTATTTTCATTGGACTAAAACAAAAGTAATTTTATGAATCAAGAGGCCCCCCCAAAAGGGGGGAGGGAGTGCAGATAGCTGATGGAGAAGGCCTGGTATTACAGTTAGAAAACCCCATAACATAAATAGAAATACTGGGGTCTGGAAAAGAGGCTGCTGAAACAACAGTTTCCTTTTTCTTCTAATGCTCATGTTTGGTCTCCATGTGCTGAGGGAAATTGTTTTAAATGTGTTCATAACTGGGAGCTTTCTGGCAAAGGTGAGCCCATTTATCTAGTCAAGTCTAAATGGAAGTCTAGAGCAAATGTGCGACGTAAGATGCAAATTATTTTCAACTAATGTAGCTAAACTTGACAAATGTGAGTCCAGTCTTGCACATCTCCAATGTCTTGCTTCTAACTTGAGGGGGATAACATCATTTATTTGTAGCTGCCAACTACTGTAGTCTCGCTAATTTAATAAGCAGCCACCATTTTCCCTGCCTCTGAAAATTTATGTTGGTCTTTGGTCAGGTTTGGCTGCCTTTTTAAATCTAGTGGTCTGTGACCATAGACGGCTTTAGCCAAAGGGAAAATGACTCCATAAATCCTCAGAGCCTGTCTTGCTTTAAATTATAGTTTGAAGGCTTCAGGACTATATGAAAAGCCTTTACACAAGAAAAATCAACACACACCAACACATATGCATTGGAGGTCATCCCACTTTACAACAGGCAGCATTCCTGAATATTCAGGAAGCATGGTCATGGTCACATACAGCAACGTGGAGACCTGGGATACCAGTAGGGACATGCCAACTAATTATGAAGAGACTGGGTCATAGTACATCATCAAGTGCATTAGTGTGCAAAGTAGCTTTTGATACAAGAATATGATTATGATATTTCTGCTCTTGAATTTTACAAAACAATAGACCTATTCATTATGACATTGCTTCAAAGGATAATGTGTCATTTTCCTTTAAAATTCAGGTTAGACCTCTTTAAATCAGCAAAGGTGTTATTTCATAACCTCTCCTGCTCAGTGGCAAGATAAAATGCATGGAAAGAATCTTGAGACTGTAGATAAATTACCTACTTTAGTGAAATAGCTGAGGCCTGGAAGAATTAAATAAATTCCAAAATCACTTACCTTGTTAATAACTAAAGAAGGAAAAGGCCTTAGCCTCAGGTTTAGAATTACAATTAAAAAAACAGAAAGAATTGGGATACCTTTATGACAGGTCTTGAGCCCTCCTGTGTAACAGCATCCACCATACTGGCTTGACTTATGTCTAACACACTGAACTTATTTATTAATTCTCCTAGTTCCTGAAATCATTTGAGTCTCCTATACTATGCCTACGTAGAATAACATAAGGATTTTTCTACCACATACTTACTCGGTGAGTAAAATGCAGTTCTCAAAGGGATACCTATACTCCAAACTTCTCAAAAAGACTGTACATCATCATCATTTGTAAAATAAGTGATGTTTTCTATAGACAGAATTCCTCCCTTAAGTCAACTATTTGACATCATTAACAAAATAAATGAGCAGAGCACTGACTCTGTGGTGGTTAATTTTATGTATCAACTTGACTGAACAACATGGTGCCCAGATGATTAGTTGGTCTTATGTCTCAGTGTGTTTCTAGATGAGATTAACATATGAACCAATGAACTGAGTAAAGTCCTCCCCAGGGTATGGGGGCCTCATCCAGTCTATTAAAGACTTGAATAAAATCAAATGGCTTAGGAAGAAAGAACTTTGTCTCTGCGGCCAGCCTGCAAATGCTGCGTCATTGATGTATCCATCCTTCCGACTCAGACTGAAACATCAGCTCTTCTTGAGTCTCAAGCCTGCTGGTTTCTGGACTGAGCTTTACTCTGTTATCTCTCCTAGTTCCTGAGCCTTCAGACTTGGACTGGAAACATCCATTGGCTCTTCTAGTCTCTGGCTTCCTGAGCGCAGATCTTGGGATTTCTCAGACTCCGTAACCATGTGATCCAAGTCTTTATTATCTGTCTATATCTATCTGTCTATCTGTCTGTCTGTCTATCTATCTATCTATGCAAACACACACACACACACACATGCACATACACACCCTACTAGTTCTGTTTCTCTAAAAAAATCCTAATATAACCACTTTGCCCAGAGGTGAACCAACTAGAAAAATGCAAAACATTTTCAGATCAAAGTCTCAGACCCAAAAGCAAAAGAAGTCCCCTCAAGGCACCTTACAATTACATATGGCTTGTAAGACTGTCAGTTAGGAAATCTCCAGGCCACAGTTGATTAATAGAAAAAAAACTGAGAGAAATGGAAGACTCCTTGGATTCAGAACAGGGAAAGTGCTGTTAAAAGGAAATAGAGCAACACTCAAAAGCACCACTTAACTCAACCTCAATGAATGAGGAAAGGGTAAATTATGTTTTAGAACCCTGAATAAATATCGGAGTGAAGTGCTTCAAAGCCTACAGCCAAGGAAAGTTTGTTCAGTACAAATAACGTGTCAAGCATGGTGCTAAGGGCCGATGGTGTAACTTCCCATCTCAAGAACCTATTCCTATTCCTCTCAATTCCGTAATAAGAATGGCAAATGAAGGTTCAGGTCAATACGAACTCTGTGATGTGATTACCAACTAGTTGGATATGTTAGGAATGTAGGTTTCTGGAGGCTAAGAGGAAAAGAAATAGAGGGTCTAGGGTTGCACTGGGAGGTAGAGACAGAAAGGGGGGGGGCGTGAGTGTTTTCCCCAGGGATGTTTGCTCGTGTTCACACCAGGTTTTATGAACTGTGAAGAGCCTGTGCTTATTCTGTCCTTATAACAACCCTGTGAAGAAGGCCGCCTTAAACCTTTTTGAGAGTACAATTCGATGCAAACAGACATACTCTGCGGATGCGACATCCCTAGATCCTGCATGGACATCTCCCTCACTGCCCCTGTCCCAGGGTATCCCTATCAGAAGATTAACATACACAGTTTGGGAACTTGAAATTTGAGTGGTCCGACAAATGCACTGTGCGCAATTATTTCCATCTCCTCAATTCTGGGGCAAGGGAAGTGTTGCTCTACTCAGGCCATTTGTGTGAGCCGGGGAGAGAGGAAGAGAGAGAGGCGTGTTGGAGGGAGGAAGAGAGGGCAGGTAGGTCGACTGCCACTGGGTAAGGTCAGGTGCAGTCATGACAAAATAATTCCATCAGCAAGTGAGGAAACAGACCTGGCAAAACAAGGCTTTCCTAAATTTAGAAAAGTCACCGCTGTTCTTAAGCTAAAAGCAGCTGATTGTAAAATATCAATAAAATATAGTCATAAAATTATTAAAATATAAAGTCAAAAAATACCTAATGATGGGCTGGTTGGCCAGGTGCTTCGTCTTGACTGCACACCTGAAGAACAGCAAGCTAAACGCCAGCCCTTCCCTCAGACAGGACTGCACGGAGGGGGGGAGGTGGCCGGAGCAGCGTCCACCTCAGCGCAAAGCCAGCGAGTGGAAGCCTGCAGCTGGCAGCTTGATGGATTGCTATTTAGTGAAGGGCGCATCGCCTCGCCCTCTCAGGTGTCCTAGAGAAAGCTAGGACAGGAGCCGCTGACAAGAGCTCCCCTAGAGCCAGGCCTTGCCCTCCACAGCTCAGCTCTCCCAAAGCCCCAGCTGCAGAAGCAGCCTCCTTTCTGAGGACTACTGTAAAAGCATCCTGCTTTCTCCTTTCCCGCACACATTTCCTTACCAGACTCATTTTTCACAAAGTCAGGTGGCTTCCCTGTGGTCATTTATTTAACCCTACTTCGTTTTGAATTTATGCCACTAGTTTCTTACATTCTGTCTGCTGTGCTCAGATTACCTTCTCACGGCACCTTTTATTTCCCTTCTTTTGTTCATCTGGTTTATAAAGCATTTGGATTGTTCTTGGGTTAGTTTCCTTGAGGTGAGGGATGTCTAGCTCCCTTTTACAGATTATTGCTAGCATTTGCTTTAAATTTCCCTTTAATATTTCACTCTTTTGCCTTTAACTGTATTGTGTTTTCCCTCTGAAACTTTAATTTTGTGGTGTTACTTTGTCACCTCAGTATTCTTAATTTACCCATAAACAGAAAGCAAGGGGTGGCACCTTCTCTTAAACAGGAGAGGATGGGTTTTCCCTCCACTTGGCAAAAACAGCCTCCATCAGGCTCTGTAATTGGTCCCCCAAACAATGTGCAGTCCAGTAAAATAAGACAAAATAAATTTTAACCTGGGTAACTTAAGGAACCTTCCCTGGGTAATCACGGCTTGCTTTCTCAGGCATAAACCATTTACTTCCCCTATGAACAGTTTGCAGGATCCAAAAACCCAGCACATAAAATCACCAGGCAGGGAGCAATATGAGAGGTTTTGCTCAGAAAGGACACTAAATCAACTCCGTGCTGCCTTTAGGTACCACTGACCATTTCACAACAAATGGCACAGCACAGCGCTCGGTACTGGGGTCCTGGGTTCCCCTGTGGGACGGCCAGTTCGTCTCCAACATACTTCTTATAGGAAGAGCCTCTGGATCTATGGGATGGCTCCAAGCACCTTCCTTTCGGGACAGAAAAAGTTGAGGTTTGAGCAGAAGAGCTACTTGAATATATGAATTCTCTAAAAGTATTAGAGAAAGCAAGCAGTAATATTTTTTAAAAAAAATTATTGAAAATATTTCCTAACTTTTTCATTCTAAAAAAGTATAAACCTTGATTATACATTAGTCAAAAAGAAGTTTAGAAATTTTCTATGTATTCTAAATATTTGTGCCAGTCTTGAAGCTCATTCCCATGGATCACAGAAACTCGGCCACGTAGAAGAATGCTCCTATTATCAGTCACTGGTGACCAGCACACTGCTTGTATGGCTGCTTGCCTGTTTCTGTTTTTGTTTTGTAAATACCTGTACTGACCTTTAAAAAAAGAAAATCAAAACTTTGTTGAGATACCCGAGTCTGTGGAAAGAGAAGAAGGTTTCTCTCCCTCTCTGTTTCTCTCCTGGGGAAAAAACTTCAATAAAATTCAGAATTCAGAAATGTTTCAAATGTTCTCAAAGAGGCTTGCGATCCCCCAGTCTATCAATAAATCAGTTCACAGAATCTGGTACAGTTTATTTATCTAACTGTAACTAAGGAATTTGTACTAAATCACTACATTTTTTGAAATATTGGTTCTCCAATGAAATATCAAAACAGACAGAGAAGGAAAAAAAAATATCTTGACCTGACATCTTAATGCAGCGTTACTATAAAAACAGGGAAAGTAAAAGTAACATTTCCAGAGACAGTCAGTTTTAACTCCAACCAACAGCAAAAAAGCTCTTTAGCCTTAGCTATTCACTTTAGCAATTGGTTTGTAAAAAGTATCTCAGAACTGCTTTGCTTATTATATCTTAAAGAAGTCTGGTTTACATGTTGAAAAATTCAACTTACTTAAATCGTACAAAGTAGTAATTACTGATTAACCAAATTCATATTTCCACATGAATGTTACATGAAATAAATATTGAAAAATCTAAACAGCCGAACATTCCTTGAATAAAAATTATACAAAACCAACTTAAAGATATGTATTTAGGAATGATTGAATTCAAGTTCTGTACTCTCTTTTAGACTGAATATTCCAGTAGTTATTTTTGACATTTAGAACATGTGCAAGAATATAATTTTTAAAAATACATACACTCAGAAAGAGGCAATAATGACAACTCTAAAAAACCCAAATGAAAAAAAATTTTTAAAGAAACAAAATTATTTCTTCAATACTCTTCACTGTATTTGCTCATCATGTTCAATATCTAAAAATGTCAGTGAAGAGAGAATAAATCTTTCCAGAAAATTTCCTTTAAATGGAATCAAAAGTTAAAAGACCCACACTGGGAACTCTACAGCACAAAGTATTCCAGTATTACTCTGAGCAATTTACAATGAGCTTTAATTTTCCCATTTAAAAAACTTGATTTTCAGAGGAAAGGTATAGCAAATTTTGACCTGCTAGGAAGAGGAGAAAACAAAATTTCACCAACTATTTGTGAAACTATTTATTTCATGTCACTGATAGAAACTTGGTTAATTATGTTCCCAGGGCATTAATTGCCATCCCACTAGAACCTTCTAAAACAGAGCAATTTAATCTACGGTTAGCAATAGGAACAAAGTTGTCAAAATATTTTGCATTCTTTGAAATGTATAATATTGAAGTCTTACATTTTCATTTGCAAATCTTAATGAATTTTAATGTTACCTCCTTTCTTTTTTTTTTTTTTTTTGGCAGTTTTTTTTTTTTTGGCCGGGGCTGGGTTTGAACCCAACACCTCTGGCATACGGGGCCGGCGCTCTACTCCTTTGAGCCACAGGCACCACCCAATGTTATCTCCTTTAAAAGAGACCACTGTGTACAGCTCTCAAGGTTACTGATTTAAAAGCAAACAAACAAATAAAACCCTTCATGGCTAAAGCTAAAAATAGGAAAATAAATATGAAATAAACACCAAAGTTTTTCAATGAGTAAATATTAGGTTTTAACTCTCCCATGTTGATTGAATGGAACATATGACGCTGAGCCTCTGTTTCTCAGTCAACTATCTTTAAGATGATGAATTTTCTAGTAGCACATGTTTTATAACTTTTCTACTTTTTCTTGCACCATGGTTATTTTTTCTCTTCACTCCTAATAAATTAGAAGTTCCTTTGGCTGAGGACAGGTTGTTATTGACAGTGTTGCTCCTGCTTCAGTGAGTACTATGGCTTGAACGTGGCACTCATAGAAAACGTGGTGGTGGTGTTACTGGAACATCGACTGGCTATTCCCAGCATCTCAGACCTAATGTCTAATTACCAGGCTGTGGACAAGACCACCAGGACAATAAAGTTACCCTTGAATTGTCCCACCTCTTTATGTCTACAGCTGGTCAACTGTCCCCAAATCTCCCAAGTAGTACTTCTGGTAGTACAACTAGTTAATTTCCTACATATCTTAGAATTGCCTTACCATTTTATTTGTGATGGCATTCATGTACATGAACAATGGAATCAATTCTAGATGCAAAAATTCTAAATCAAACAACTGAGCTGAAAAAAAGACAAAACTCTCAAGTTCCTGAATTAACACAATGAAATACTCTGTACTTATGCGGTCACTTAACTGTCTACTCTGCAAGCTGGAGACGCCGGTACAACCCTAGAGAACTGTCACTCTTTTTCCTTTTACCCTTTTAACTCTCAAATCACAACCTACTACTATGATATTATCACATTTCATTGGGAGGAAACAGGGACTGTATTTTAAATGAACATGAAATAACTTGTCTGAGAAAGGAGCCGGAGTTCTTTGTCCTACCACTGGCCTGGTACTTAACTTGGAAAATGCACCAAGCACTTTGAACTCTTCTCCAAAAACATTAATCTTCCTATGTTGCCTGCCGAATACACTGGGGTATGAACTGAAAATACCCAAAGAGCCTACTAACCTCTCCACAGAGCCTAGTGAGCTCTCCTACGAGTATCTTTCTAAAAGGAACAGCATTAAAGCAATGCTTATCTTTCCTTTATCCAAAAAAATTATATAATGCTCCAAGTTACCAATTTGTAAGTAGGTAAAAATAGCAGGTATGCTAGTATCAGGAGATCTGCTTATATCAGGTATAACGGTAATTTATGCACATTTAGCGGCCAGTCACTGGTTCGAGAAAACCATTACGATTGAAAAATAATGGCATGATAATAAATAGGAAACATTTTCAAATATTATAAAATTTCTAATGAGTACAAGAGCTTTCCTAAAGAAATAAGTACTGTATTGAAGCGATTATTTGCAATGAGTTTATAAGGCCCTGATTATAAAATTCATTGGATAATGCTGGGATTGCAATATCTCTGTTCATTTCTTAAGGACAGTGTAAGCACTGCAGTATACAACATAAGCACATGGGCCTTTAAGTCATAAAGTACTATTTGAATTTGATAATTTCTGCAGCTTTTTGAACAAAAAAAAATTCATGTTAAAATAGATGGATTTCTGAAACACACATACCTCAAAAGGTTAACTTTTTAATAACATAATAGAATATGACATTCATTTTTACAGCATAATCTCTTGATTACTCTGTTATTTCCTTGGTTTATTTGAACTGAGACATGAATAAAAAGCCTTCTGTCACATACTGTCCTAAATTTCACCACTTGCCTTCTACTTTATAGCTCAACAATTCCCCAGAAGGACAATGCCACCTCCCTTTGGAAATAATATATCACCATATTTTTTATTACATTTGGGTTAATAAAGAAAGAACCTGGCATTTAATACCTTTTATGTGAGGTAGTGTAAAAAAAAAAAAAAAAAAAAAAAAAAAGGACAATCGCTCTAAGGTATAGTAGGTTAGGAAAAACGTACTTTAAAAAATGTGAAAAAAGACAATTTTTTAAAACTTTTGGTTTACGGTGAGAAGGCAATGATAAATTTGGTTGGGGCCTTATGAATACATGGTGGATCTTGCATATTTTAGGTTTCCTCCAGAATAAGAGTAATATATTACTACAGTACTTAACTTGAAGAAAGGAGCAAGAAATCAAAGAAAACATGGCACTGTGATTTCAGAAGCGAGTGGCGTATTTTTTCAGGAACATCCTATTAGATAATACTGATTGCCCTAATGAGTATCACAAGGTATCATGTGTTGTAAATATAACACCATCCAGCCATATGAACGTGGGATCGTTCTAGAGCTATGAGGTTTTGTAGTTTTCTAGGAATCACAAATAATCTGACTCAACAGCATTCACATTTACCAGCTATGAGTTCATATACTCATCCAAAAATACATACAGAGTTCTTTTGCTCACCATGTGCTGTCCCAGGTAGTGGACAGACACTAGTCAGCAGGTAAGATCTCTGCCTTTCTGTTGCTTATGACCTGGGCCAATGGTTTTCCATGCCAGCTGCACATTAGAATCATATGAAAAAGGCTTAAAAAATACTGATGATGAGACCCCAACCTCTGCTTCAGTTTCTTCAGGGTGACACTGAGTAATGGTAAGTTTTATAGTTTTCCTGGGTGATTTTAATGCACATCCATGGCTGAGAAGAATGAGATAAAGTAAGCTAGTCAAGAAAAGCATGAGATAAACATATAATTAGAGAGTTTTCTAAGTGCTATAAAGCAAAAGTGTAAGAAGTTCTGGGAGTGATTAATGAGACTGAGGAATTACGGAAACTAGTCAAGAAAGCCCTCTCTGAATCTGTGATGTTTAAGCTCAGAGCCAAAAGATGGTGGGCGCTGGAAAAGCCAAAGACCACAAAAGGAGGAATTCAACGCAGAGGGAACAGCATGTGCTTAGGCTTCAGGATAATAAAGGCCTTGGCATGTTGAAAGAGCAGGTAGAAAGCCGGTGTGGCTGGAATGCAGTGAGCCAGCAAGGCAGGGGCCGCACCCTGATGGCCCAGAGGAGTAGGGTGAGAGACTAGATTTCATTTTAGGAACGGTGGGAAGCTATTTGATGTGTAACTGTTTTGTCTAACGTGACATTCAGATTAAGGGAGAATACAATGACTTTTTCCCCCCATGTGTTTAATATTTCCATTTTAAACGTTTATTACTACTCCACACTGGTTAATACAAAAGATGCAGTCTCCATCTTTTTAAAGGCTGAATAGTATCCCGTGGTATACGTATATGACAGTTCATTAATGCACTCATGGGTTCACTGGCACTTGGACCGATTCCATATCTTAGCAATTGTGACTTGCGCGCCAATAAACATTCTAGTACAAATGTCCTTGTGGTAAAAGATTTTTTTTTTCTTCAGTGTAGATACCTAGTAATGCAAGTGCGGGATCAAATGGAAAGACAACTTTGAGCTCTTTGAGGATTCTCCATACTTCTTTCCAAAGAGGCTGTATTGGCAACTCCACCAACATAAGAATGGAAAAGCAAGTATCCAATGTACTCAATATTAATAAGAAACCAGTAGAGCGACAACTAGTCTTGTGTGAACTACATGCTCACACAAGAGAAAAACACAATTAAATTCAAGTGTAGGGAGAAGGGAGGGGTCAGAGAGAGGGTAAGCAGGAGGCGGACTGGTGAACTCTCATCTTACGGGGCACAATGTAAGGGAACAGGAACACCTCCTGGGTGGACGAGAGGCTCAATTACATTTGGACTCTACCTAACAAATACAAACAACATAACCTAATCATTTGTATCCTCATATTAATTTGAAATTAATTAGGTAATTAATTAATTAGGCAAAAAGAACAGAAAATGAAATAAAATAAATAAAAGTTTATTATGAATCTAGATAGCCAGACAACCAGGCAGAAATAGACAAGACTCCAACAAGTATTAGGCACAGACACTCTTCCCAGGAGATGGCAATGACAACAGCAGTCATACGACCTGAGGCCATGCCTGGGACTCACACGCTGAGCCTGTCTCACTCCACTCTATGCCAAGAATTTCTCCACTCTGATAATTTTGATTGAATTTTCTAACCAAACTGCCTTTCAGTAGGACAGATTCCCCAAAGATATGACTCTTAAAACTGAAAATGTCCATATTTTATAATTACAAAGGACAACTAAGATTTATTAAATATTTATTTGGGAACCTATGATTGAGAATTTGTAAAATTGCTTAGACAGTTTCTGTATCATGGAAACAAAGAAAATAAAAAGATAAAAGAATGACAATGAACAGATGTGGGCTGCAGGAATGACAACTCCTGGACCACATGGCCTGTGGCCCAGGAAGAGCATTACGTAAGGAAGCTCAGGCAGCAGCAAGGGGACACGGTCCCTTCTCCGCTCTGGGGTGAAGCTGTGTCCTGGGACTCCAGACTGAACAGCCGAAAGGCTCTGCTCTCCTGGAGCACGCTGGGAAACAGACCAGTGAAAAAGGATGTCTGCAATCCTCTTCAAAGACTATTTGGAGCACAATTCTATTTTCCGTATATGTTTATAAATAGTCAGGCCCTTCCCAGAATCCAGTCCATAGTGTATGCTCACAATTAATATTAAATAATTTTAAATTTGTTTTTAATTGCTCTTTCTGGGAAACAAAAAGAGAAAGCATTGCTATAGCCTACCATCAGCTATGAGTCTATATATATAACCTTGGAATCATCAAAACGAACAGTAACGCTCTCAGTTAAATCTGTAATGTTCTAAAACAGAAGCTACAAGCTCCATTCAAAGTCAGTCTTCGATTTACTATGAACACAATGGTTTAAATGTTATGGCCTGTGCCTGGAGGGGCAGCTTATTTTTAACAAATATATATCAGTTACATAAAGTACAATTGACAAAAGGAATTTTTTCTATTTAAAATAACAAAAGGATAAAACTTGGTCTTTTCTTAACACATTCTCAGAAAACTCTAACATGAGCGATGAGGTGATTTTATGTGAGCAGAACAAAGGAAGGTAAAAAGAAAATGTGGAAAAGCCAAGAATGAAAACCAGCGAATATGGACAAGAAGGAAAAAGAGTGAACTATGACTAACAGTGAAGTCTCAGGCTCAGGTTATAACCAAGCGTCACTTAACAAACGAGGCTTCTAAATGAGGGCAAGAGGGCAGAAATAATAAGATCTCCCGGTCACCAAATTATACTTCATTGTCAATAAATCTGTGGCCAGAACAATTAAATCGGTTCTTCCTATTATTAAATCAATGAGTTACATATATTAGACCCCAACATCATGGGAAAACGTTGATGGATATACCCTTCAAAAGTCTTTGCCCTTCCCCTAAGTACACCTCAATAAACAAACTAATAAATGCCCACCCTGCTTCTCACTTTGCTTCCAAACCTCGTCTTCTTTCAGAAGAATTGGCTATGGAATTTCCACACAAAATATCCACATATCAATGTGTAAAGGAAAATAGAATGGTTTCATAAAGAATCATGGAGAATAGGTTATAATTTTATCTACATTTTAATAAGCATGTTTTAAATAGATATTAACTGAACTTGAAAATCCTCAAAATGCTTACTATCCATTCAGATAACTGCACATAAAGACACATACGTGTTACTTTGGTGCATACTTCATTGAATGTAATTCAGTAATTAACTTTTTGATCTTATTTTGCTTCATGAGATGCACATGTGAAACCTACACCCATAACTTCTAGGCATTCACATAATTCAAAAAATACCATTTTGGTAAAACATAAACTCCCTAGTGCCCCCCACCCCCAAATTAGCAATGTTCATAGAGCAACTAAAATCCAAGAAAAGTAAATGTCACTGTTTCTCTCATGCTGCATTAAACATTTTTAAACACTAACAGTATATCTGTTCCCTTTAGCTAATCTTGCAGTAAAATGATATTAAGTAATTAACAGCATGACAATGACAGAAACAGATGTCATAAGTAAAAAATTTGGAGACAACGTGACGCGGAAGATAGAAAACTGGTCTGGAATCAGGAGACCTGGCTTCCTTCCCAAGGATGTCACTGATTATGGCTTTACGCTAGACAAGTCATTTAACCTGGTTACACTTAAGCCTTCCCTCTTCAACCATCTGCTTTGCTCCTGAGACTGTCCTGACAATTAACAAGGGTGTTTTGAGGTCATAAGAGAAAGATGATGTAAGTACAAGTTGTTATTATTATTCTGATTACAAGGAAGTATTAAGCAGATTTTTGTGTAAACCGTAATAATAAGGGAGAGTAATTCAAAATGGCAAAGGTAATACTACAAATTACACTGCACATCATTTTTGACACTTACCATTTTCAGCAAAGTTATTAGAGACATGACAAAAGAGACAAGTAACTCTAAGTGAGATGCTGAACAGAGGCAAAAGATTTGAATAACGGCACTGGGAAACTTACAATGCAAGGCCAGTTGTTTTATATGTAGGCTTGAACCGAAAGTCACTAAAAGATGAACTCTGATAGCTTATAATAATCCATAGTAGTTTAGTAGTCCATGCAAAACATTGAAAGCAATTTGGGGCTTTACAGTCACAAACATTATTTCTAACACACTACATACTTCTAAATAAAGAATCTAAATCCTGGAGGTGCCCCTAGCTCAGTGGGGAGGACGCCAGCCACATACACCAAGGCCAGCGGGTCCGAACCCGGCCTAGGTCAGCTACAACAACAATGACACCCGCAAAAAAAAAAAAAAAAAAAAAAAAAAGCTGGGCATTGTGGCGGGCACATGTAGTCCCAACTACTTGGGAGGCTGAGGCAAGAGAATTGCTTAAGCCCAAGAGTTTGAGGTTGCTTTGAGCTGTAAAGCCATGGCATTCTACCCAGGGTGACAGCTTGAAAAAAGAATCTAAATCCTCTAAACATCAGTGTTTCTTTTAAGTGAAAAATAACTGTTAGTAGCATTTTCTACAAAATGAACAAAACATTTAATAAAGTCACACTTCATTAGTTAAACCTCCTCTATTTCCAATTACCAATAGTCTAATCTGCCTACATTTTTATTTCTTAATTAAAGTCCCTGTGATCTATCAGAGTGTCATCAATTAAAATCAAATGTAAATTAATTGTGGCTCTGGATCCCTACACCCATAAACAAATTTTCATCAGCCAATATTGTACTCTTCCTTAAGACATTCTGGGTAGGTCTCATTTATCTAAAGCTTGGAAAGTAATTTTACTCCAGGCAGATATGCGGGGCATGCACAGAGCCCTGGAAATTCTATTCATTCTAATGATGAAAACATTTATTCATTTGAAGTATTTCAAGTGCTGTCTCTATAGACACCTTAGAGCAATCAGTTCTTCACACCAAAATTTCCCTAAGAGGTTTGAGACTGAGGTCATTTAAAGGTTCCTACAGCCTGGGGAGCCTTGACCTTTGCCAGATAGGATTTAAGACTTCGAGTGCTCAAATAATATATAACCCTACACAATTAATTTTTCACAAGCCAAACACACTGGGCACAGGAATAGCAGCATTGCCCTGGAGTTACTGCTCCCAGCAGCAACAGCCGGGCAAACAAGAAGGATAAGACCTTCAGTGAGTTGTCATGGAGTGGTGAAAAAGCGAGGAGCCTAGGTTTAGCTACAGTTGCCTCTGAGGATAAGGCCAGATGGCTTTTATTTGTTTATTTAATATATCTGTCCTTTGACAAACATGCTTCCTTACTTACGATAAAATAGTACGATAATTTATGATAAAATAGTATGCAATGCTACCATCCAACTCATATGCACATTTACCTCTAAATAATGTTCAATAAGTTGATCAAAAATGCCTTCCTTCTTGATTACACTATTTTAGATCGTTATACTACTCTGCCATCTTTAAAAAAAAATATTCCTTTCCCCACAAAAAATATGCTTCAACAAACACTAAGTAACTACCATATGCTGAAGGGATAGAATACTTTCAAGGAGGAATTTTATCTCACCTACTTTACAGAGGAATGGCAGCTGCTCATAGGCAAAGTTAAGTTTTAGGATTAAAATTGAACAGAGATCCTTAAAGGCAGATTTTTTTTTTTTTGGAGGGACATTTACAAAGGAGTATTTGTTTTACTAAAGAAAAAAGGGGAAAAAATCAGAATATTAAGTGCATTTTACAGATGAAACATAATCAATGGAATGATACTATCTGGAATCGGAATCTAGACTATGACAGGAAGCTTCCAGGCCAAGCTTCAAAAATACGTTGAACTATAATTTATAAAGAGGCATAAAAATTGCTTAAATGAACAATCTTTGTGTCAGTTCTCCATGCTGAAATACTACACACATTACATTGTAAACCACTGAGGGCAGGAATGATGAAAAATCTCTAAGATAATACCACATGTAGCTTACCTTTTGATTAAAAGGATACAAGACTAGGATTTCGTGAATTCAGATAAAAGAAAGGTGAATATATGTATCTGATTGTATCACTCCAGCATCAAATGCCATTAAGAATATTTTGCAGCTGTGTAATTAAATACCGCTCATAATCAAACATCTTTAAAAAACAAAGTGTTGATTACAAGTATGAGACACATTAATATGCTCAGAAATGCCACACCTAACGTGCAAATTCACTGTTTAAAAATTTAGCATCTAGACTGGTCCTCCTCCACCGCCTTGCTTAGTTTGTTTTTATTTAATAGCAACTTATAGCCGAAAGAGAACTTAAGTGAATTAGCCAAAGTCATAGGATTGAAAGCAGGTCTGCAGGCTGAATCAGATCTGTAGTATCTAAGAGGCCTTCAAGTGATATCAAAAGTCCCAAAGCTTGCCAATATTGTTTTTTCATTTAACAGAAAAAAGACTACACTTTTATATAGGAGTATGAGTCATATTCCATGTTATAAGAAAGACAACGTCTATTTTATATCCTAATGTTTTCTCAACTGAACTTCTTAAAAAAAAATTCATGGTAATTTGTTATTTTGAAATAAGCTATAATTGTATGGGTTTTCTCCAAATCCCAAAATAAACACACATAAATTGGTAAGAAAATTGATCTGCTAACATTTATTGAGTACTTTTCATATGCCAGGAACTATACTAAGAGCTTTGCACAGATTAATTAAACATAATAGTACATGTTATGATTACCCCTTTTCACAAACAAGGAAATGAAACCTTAAAATCATGAAGAAATTTGACCGAGATTATATAGCTCATAAGTTTTGGAGATACGATTTGAAGTAAGACAATTTGACTCCCGAGAGCTAACTACTTATCTGCAAAATACTTAAATTGATGCCATAAATATCCTTGAAGATCTATGAATATTGAGATATTTGTCCTTGTTTCTACACATTTATTAAAGCTAAGACATTCCTTCTTCTAGCACCCAACCAACACATGGGTCTGCTCCTAGTCAAAGGTTATGACACCAACTTAGAAAACTCTGCTTTCCTGTTTAATAAAATGGGAACACAAAAACATATGTCATTTGCACCCTTAAAGTCCTTATAATTAAGTTGAGGAGATGAACTGTATACTCAAGTGTTAAACATGGTTTTCAGGTAGGCTTTACAGTAATGGGGAAAGCAGAAGAACTAAGACAAGCTATTGTTTGATGTAAAGAGAAGTAAAGTGAGCTATGAAGACAGAACTGTCTCAATAAGCAAGCAAGAGAGGCACGGCATAGCTGTTTAACTCAAAGCAATTAGAGGACGGAGCTTCAGAAAAACAATATGACAAATGGGTTGAGGGTTATAAAGGCTTAAAAACAAGCCTCAGGATTTGACCACTGTACAGTGACTGATTATTTTAAGAATAAGGTTTCCCATTAAGTGGTGAGTGAGTAGGGCAGTCAGGAAACTTGAAATTTGAATTACTGAATTAAGGAGAAAGTAGGTGGTAATGAAATGTAGTTGGTGAGCACCAAATACAATCAGTCCTCCATATCCATGGATTCCACATCCATTCAACCAACCTCAGATAGAAAATATTAGGAAAAAAAATAAAAAATATGAATTTTAAAAACACAATACAAGAACTATTTACATAGCAGTTATATTGTATGAAGTATAGATAACCTAGCGATGATTTAAAGTTTACAAGATGCTACATACACGTGCAAATACTATACCATTTTCTATCGGGGACTTGATTATCCACAAATATTAGTATTTATGGAAGGTCCTGAAATCAAATCAGGGATAGCAAAAGAAGACTATACTCTAGAATTTCAGATAAAAATGAAAAGAAAAACATAACATGAAATGTAAAAGAATATAGCTTCTCAGAATTAAAAAAAAAACACAAAAAAACTGAGCATGTTTGAAAGCAAAAGAGTAAACTATATACAGAAGAAAGTAAAAACTGCAAAGGAGAAAAGAGTAATTGAGCAAAAGTTTCAGAGAACCAAGAAGATGGAAGATTACGATAATAAACATAAATAAGAGGGTTGGCCTTGGCAAAGAGGAGGAATATTTCTCGTTTAAATACTGTAAATGGATGCAAGAGAAAATACACCAAGATTTTGATGTTGAAAGAAGGAGACCTTGGGTAGTCTCAATAGAAATAGAGTTGGATTCAGAAATACTTAAATTGTCTGACATGGTCAAAATATTGAATAAGAAAAATAACCAAGTAAGTATCCAATGTACTCAATACTATATGAAACCAATATATCTCACCTACACATTCATACAAACGATAAAACACAATTATAGTCCTGAAAGAAGGAGGGCAGAGGAGGGGGAGGGGAAGGGGGAGGACAAAAGGAGGGAGGGTCTTTGATGCGACTTCACCTATTATGCACAATGCAATGGTACATTGCAAAACTATTAAAAGTATAG